>VSDK01024391.1:71392-93590 GCA_009767595.1 Symbiodinium kawagutii
TCCTGCTGCATATCCATGCGTGGATGATTGGCTTTGCCTTTGTGTCGAGGGAGGAGATATCTGATATGCTTCCAAAGACCTTGAAGTCCCTGGTGGGAAAAGACATGCCCCGCACGTGCAGCAAGGCGTTGAAAAAATGCACGGTCCTCCTGTCGAATGGCAGTCTTGGCAACACGAGAGTACCACCGATATTGGTCCAGAGTCCACTGCAGAAGGAAGTGATCAACACGCAAGGGGTCTTGGGTTTGAAGGGAGCGGAGCTGGCGGAAGAACCATCGTTTGCAATCCACCAAAGTCCAAGTGGAGGAGGTAATATGGCGCTTCCTTCGGGGAGCAGCTCGCATGCCAGTCGCAGAAACAGCCTTTTTGGCAATGAAACGGATGTGGGTGGCAAGGGCATCAGCCTGCTGATGCACATCCAGGGTTGAGTCAGGCTGAAAGGGCATGTGATCCCAAAGACACCGAAAGGTGTGAGCCAGATTAGGATCAGCAAAACTCGGGAGAGGAGGCTCTTTCCAGGCACTCGGAGGTGATTTAGAGGACTGAACCCACCAAGTGCACGTACAACAGGCCGCCAAGTGATCAACACGAACGGTGGAAAGATCAATGCTTTGGGATACCCAGGAGGAAACATCCTCAATGTGCAAATCGATGGGTAAACCTATGTAGTCAAGTCGTGCCCCACCACGGTTCCCAGGATACAGGCACGTGAGACTGGGACCAACATGACAATGCGCAAACGTAGCAGGAAGGTATACATGATGCGCGAGGCACCATTCATGAAATCGTTGGCCCGCTGGGTTTTCAGCAACTGGGTCATAGGTTCCCACGGCCGTGGACGGTGCATCGCCCAGGTGGGCATTGGAGTCCCCCAAGAAAACCACTGGCAGGTCCTTGCATTTGCGATCGATGATGCCTGACAAATTGGTCCAGTACGCATCTATGTGCGGTTGTGGATGTGCCGAGTGGGGAGCATGACAACATACGACACAGCACCGCAAAAGAGGATGCATAACACGCACAATCATCAGGTTCGAAGTGCTGTGGATCACTTTGATATCATGAACCGAAAATGGCCGGGCATGTGCAGCAAATGAATCAACTAAGTTGAACCAAATCTGAATGCCTTCAAGTCCAGAATCGAGAGCAGGATGGCCAACCATAAGAAACGATTCACTTTGAGAGATGGTAGCATGTCGGTGACGGGTTTCCTGCACCCCTACGATGTGGAAACGTTCTTGGCGAAACTGTTCCATGAGAAGCTGCTGTCGAGTACCAACCAAGGCCTCAGGGGGCACATCCCATCCTGAATCATCCCGCAACGTGAGAACATTGGCAGTGGCAAATCGAAGAGACAAAGCAGTCCATGAGCCGGGGCTGGAGGAAGAGCACTCGGAAACAGGTTGCAGTGTCACCTCAGGCTGGGATGCAGGTTCAACGGAAGAAGGACAGGGAACAGGAAAGGTAACAGTGCCTGAGAAAGAGGGGGCCTGTTCATCCCGGGCAAAAGTCCAGGCCCATTCAAGAGATGAATCAGACAATCCCTGGGAACACAACTCGAAGGGATGTGGTCCAAATTCCAAATGCACCGCAGCATATTTGGCCAAGCAATCAGCACCTTCGTTGAAGAAGTGTCCTTGGTGAGCCGGTACATGATTCCAGGTGATGGCAGAGCCACATTGTGAACGAAGAATCAGTTCAAGGGACCGTAAAAACCGCTTCCATGAAACATCTGCATGGGCAGTCCAACTACCCTGGGCAAGCATGCCGGTAGTACAGGCATCGAAGTTGAATGAACAATGAGGCCAACTAACAGGAAAAGTGGAACGATGCCATTTGACAATTTGATTGGCCCAAATCAAGGCCCAACCCATGGCAGCATGTTCACTGTGTCCATTATGGGAGCCCGGACTCCGGCTTGCAAGGATACCTCCAAGATACAAACCCTGCTCAGTGTAGACAGTGAGGACGACGCCACTCCCCAGTCGTCCTTTGCACTGAGAGCCATCAGTATAAAACTGGTACGCAAGGGGAGGCTGACCAGACCACACAGGAAGGGCACGCAACGCTGTTTCAACAGGCGAAGTCCAGATGAGTGAGGTTGGCCAGTCGGGCAAGGTTGGCAAGGGAAAATCCATGATAGTCTGCAAGGCCCGAGAGGCAGGAGACAAATCAAGGGACACGTATCGAAAGTTGTTGGCCATTGGAACCAAATCGTCGAGGGTCAAAACAGTAGGTGTGTGCGTGGAGCCGGAGGTCGAACCTGAAGTGTCAAAAACAGGAGAAGACCCACAAGCTTGTTCACTGGATGCAGCTGCATGAGGAGGAGATCGCGGCTCCGAAGATCCCAATGCACGATCATATGCTGTGGTGTCACTGAGGGCAAGCATCACATTGCGCACAGCTGGTGGCGGAGCATTACGTTGGATAGTAAGCACCACGCCCATGCCGTCATAGCATGGAATGGGTAAGTCCACGATTTCAACTCCATCATACCATGCTTGACAGTGATACGAGGGGATTGCGCAGTCGTCTAATCTTGCGGAATCGTACAGCACCCGAGCTTTGTCCAACATAGGCGGTGCCAATTGCACCGTGTAGAGCGGGTGGTGTGAGGCTCCACACTCTGTTAGATGATAAGCACAACGATTTGGCTCTTTGTGTTGTTGGACAACAAGGTGGCCCCCTCGTCCACTATTGATTCCATGAGGTGGACGAGGATATACGTGGTGGATGAGGACAGGTGCCAAAGGGTCAATCATGTCCGACCATGTTTGGTAGATTTCGGTGATCCATGAAAACTCCGAATGCAACAAGCGAACTGCACGGTGGCGCTGGCAAACAGGATGCTGAGGATCTACATAAAATGACATGTAGTAGCACACCGGGCCCTCCTCCTCACATTCTGTGGCTGCATATTGGGACCAACTGGACCACACCTCAGCCAGATCATCAAATTGAAACGTGATGTCAC
Source organism: Symbiodinium kawagutii (assembly GCA_009767595.1). Classification (NCBI taxonomy): domain Eukaryota; class Dinophyceae; order Suessiales; family Symbiodiniaceae; genus Symbiodinium; species Symbiodinium kawagutii. The sequence goes on from VSDK01024391.1 coordinate 74,367, forward strand.
CAAGCTGCAAGGTATTTGACTCAGCAGGGGGAGCTTCAACTGGTCCTGCGCTGGTGGCACTGGGATGACTTTGCGGGGTGGTATGCGAGATCCGATGTTGCATGAGATGTGTATTGTCATCAGCAGGATCCTGGGGAGAGGGATCATCTGAAGGTGACGGTGGGAAACGATCAAGAAAGATAGGCAGTCCCCCAATCATAGCAACATTGTCCTCCGATCCATCACCGGAGGAACTGGAAGCACTGGATGCAAGGGAAGGTGTACGAAGGTGACGTGAACCACATTCCAAGGTCACAGTGACAACTGTCCCGGCGTGAAGAGCACGCCACTCAATGCGCGTGCTCAACGCAGTGCGACCAATGTCAATGCGATCAACATTTGCATCATGCAGTCCAATGTCCAGCCAATTATAAATGGCGCGAAACTGAACCATCCTTGGGAGGAACATTGCCTGTTGCATTCGCAAGCAAAAATTGTCAGGCTTTCTCACAGTAGCTATGACTGGTACCTCGGTGTCAACAGGCTCTTGAAACAGCAACAGGTGGTGCCATGTGTTGGGAGCTTCGCCCTGTCGATCAGGGGGTGGTGGGTTCACCCAAACAACATGTAAGGGAACAAGAGGATCGATGTAGTCGCTCCAAATCGATCGGATCTTGTAATCCCATGATTCCCATTGCCAGTCAAACCGATGTCGACGACTGATGGAGTTTTCACGAAGATGAACCCCATGGATGTACCATGATTTGATGTTGATGCTGGGACCAATTTCATTTCCAATTCGGATACCAACCTGATTGAGAGTACCCCAGCCTTGTCGAATCCATCCAGGAGCAGTGTTGGGTGGTCCTGCAGGTGGAATGGGGATAGGTTCATGGATGTCCTGGAATTGGTCCTGCGCAACATGGTCAGAGCCAAGGTGGGCAGAAGGTGAATCATTCCAATCCAATGGGAACCGGAAACGAGGCCAGGTCCATTCAAAATGAATTGACGGAGAAGAGACAGGGAGGTCACATGATGGGGAAAGTCCAAAAAGTCCAGAGTCAGATCCATCGTTGGGGAAGGCCGCATCCCAACGTGGACTAGAGCCAACATGAAAATCCACATGTGACTCACAGGCAACAGAACAATTCGGGAAATGACCTGGACCATGAAGCAATGAAACCTCATGTGCAAGTTGATTGGCTGTGTTCAAAGCATGCCATGGAAATTTGCAATCAGCCCGGAACAAAACCGAATGGGGAAGCTGCGGATGCTCACTACGATCACGTATGCATTCAGGGCTTGCTGCACACTCCATCCATGCTGATGGAGCATAGGCCTCAACCTCACAAAAGCGTACATGTCGTGGGTGTCCATTGGGACTACGTGGCCTTTGGCAACGGTCTTTCCTAAGACAAGAACGAAGCCGGCCAACACTCATGAGCCAACATTGGTGCCAGGCATGGCGGCATCTGGTTGTCCATTGTTGCCACCAGATGCCATCGCTGGTGATGACTTGTCTTCCCTCAATCGTTTGCGTTCTCTGGCAGCTGAGTCCTCCTCGTCTGAGTCCAGAACTGCATCTGCTTCCTGTCGTGGAGGCTGTACTGTAGCCACACAACTCTCCATGATGGCTTGCACATGAGACCGGAGATGAGTCTCTTCGGCGGCGGAGGGCTCGTTGACCTCTGACATCTCCAATGTGAGATCTGGCATACTCGGAGCACCCCCAATGGAGGTGGTGGCCGCTTGTGCATTGAGTCTTTGGAGCTGTCGATGAAGAGAATGCAACTCTTCGGTCGCCTTCTGGATCTTCTCCCCATAACCAGATTGCGTCTGTTCGTATTCGGCTAATTGGGCTTTCCAACTCTTGGCTGATGCAGCGAGATGTTGTAACCATGCTCTTCGATGACTGGCTCTCGCTTCGGTCAACATCTGCAATTCCTTGCGCTGTTTCCCCAAGGAGGTCGTGGTTTTGTGCATGTCGCTGGTCAGGGATCTGGAGGCCTGAGCCTCTGTGCGCTCGAAGATCTCGCGCAGAGGAGCTGGAGCCGCATTGATGTCTGGGTAAGCAGTCTTCATCGCTGCCAGAAAGTCCTTGTCTGAATTGCTGGCTTGAGATTCCGAAGGCTTCACATCCGGTGGGGTCCAAGGCGGTGGAGCCGGAGGAGCTCCATAGTACGGCATGGCATAGGCAAAGGGTGACATTGCATATGGAACGCCCTGGTTGCCAAATGGTGTGTCTGAGACGCCCTTTTTTCCTTTGCCAGCTGACTTGCCCTTGTCCAGCATCTGCTGATCCTTCTTCTCTTTCTTGGGTCGATGTTGGCTGCTGTCTCTTGATTTCGGCTGGCGTTGCGTCGCATGCCGAGAAGGGGAGTGAGAGGGAGCTCGAGGCCACTCCCACTCTGGATCCTTCCTGGGTTTGAACTCGTACTTGGGGTCCCAACACACCTCCCAAGCATGACCACATCCCTCGGTCAGGCACTTTACCTCCTTTGCCTTCATGATTCGATAGCACCATTTGCATCGCCATGGGATCAACTCCATGGTGTCTGAGTCCGGTCTGCGCAGATTCCGAAGGAACCGATACAGAAACGGTCTGTCTGCAGAATGATGGTTCGACAATCGCTTCACCGCAAGTGTCAGCTGATGTGGAGCCAAGCAAATGTAGCCCCTGCGATGGAGCCACAGATGTCGTCTCGCAGCAGCCCTTTGCTTGCGTGACCGCCTCCTCGCCGACAAGGTAATGGCTAAAAACCAGCCACCAAACCCAAATCAGTGGAAGCATCCACACCCAGGCAATTAGCAGGGCTGGGACCCTGTGCTCACAACCACCAGGGCGTGCCAGTTCAGTGGTGGGAGCGGCAAAGGAAATGGCAAGGCCCGCGGGACTACTACCGCCCGCTAAGGCTTGCAAGCTCAAACCTAGGGAACTAGGCCAGAGCCGAAACCTTGAATATAGCTATATTGACCATAATAGCCACCATTCATGGACCCCCAACACATCCCCCTCCGCCCCTGAGCCCCCCTGCTGCGCGCCACTGATGGCTCCGAGGGTGGTGGCCTCACAGCGCTAACGGTGGTATAAACCCATCAGTGAATAGCCATCAATGTCTGTGATAAATCACCTTAGCAGTTGACGTAGTCAGTTGACGTAGTCAGTTGACAATGGTTGATGTCTTCATGGTAGCTGATAGCTTTAGCAACAGCCAACTACTAGATTCATTCAGATATTGCTCCAAGTGATGTGGTAGTGGTTATTCACAAGCAATAGAAGTGACAAGGGTCAATCAGTGGGCCTTCAACGTTGGGAATTTGAAGGTACTTAGTTTTTGCATCCAATCTCTAAATACCTCAAATCCGACCTGCACTGCTTTCAACAACCATGATTGTTGGCAAGGAACTGCCCAAGTCTTGTGCACTCCTATGACAATGGCTTGTCTGCAGTATCCAAAAGTAATTATCACCCATGATGATCACCTAAGCATGGAGCTGTAACATCACAATTTGCCTAATGTCATCGAAGCAAGAGAATTGTCAACATCCACAATGGTAGATCATGATCCGCGAGTAATCAACGAATTCTACCATCAAATCATCGAACACAAGGGAATTCATACATGAATAGATATAAATGTAAATATATATATATATATATATTATATGTATGTTGCTTTTAATATATCTAAAAAATGTGTGTATATATATGTATATATTTATATACCTATATATTTCCATGTTACATGTAGATCTCCCAACATTTTTGACGCTCTGGTCATCTGGTCGGCCCCCTTTTGAGCCATCCCGGGCCATGGCCCAACGTGGCCTCTTCAGCTCGCAAGCGATAGAGCTCTTGGCTCTCCTTGTAGTGGCTCTCCTGGCCACGAACTCGCAACAGCACGCGTCACACAGCATTCCACTGCCACGTAACATGTAGACGTTCGTACTGGGGAATCACATATGTAACTATAGCAACTGGGAGGCACATTAGGCTAATGCCATCACAGTCACAGTGACACAATGTCATCTGATTGTAGCCCATTCGCCATCTAGATGGCCGAGAACAAAACAGGACATACGAGGAATGTTCGTTAAAGATATGTATGTTGCCATACCATGCCATGCCATACCATACTGTCCATCCCATGCCATGCGATCCCATGCCATGCCATAACACTACATTTCATTACATTACGTTCAACACATACATCACTTGGATCACATACAAAACAAACAGTACATTACATTGAATGCATGATATACATTATATGCATATATCATATGCATCATACACATCACATCATGTCCTGTCACATCACATCACACATATCACATGCGTGACATATAGAATACAGGACGTTTTACAAGAACATCACATCAGCACTAAATATACATTACATATACATTGCATCATATACATTCCTTCAAAATATATCATATACAGATTACATGCTTTAGATGCATTGAATCGACTACATTTAGATACCATACATACAGTACACAGGTTACCTTCAAATTACATCAAACAAATTGCATACATCTACAGACGTGTATTGTGTATACAAGTGCAGTCACATAGCCCAGACTATAGTTGTGGCCAATAGGGCTCCGAATCCTGTTACGATACGTCGAGATCCGGGTGCTCCACTACCGAGGGCTGTGATGCAGCCAAGTGTGCCAACCAGTTGGATGACCAGTACTGACTGGACCAGTTGGATCCAGAGTTGGTATCGAAAACTACCACCCCTTGCTCGTCACGGCTGACCTTCGCAGCCTTCATTTCCTTTTCCACCATCTTCCTTGGAGCGTTGCCACTGCTACCAGGAGGGTGAAGGTCACCAGTCCACCATTGTGAAGTGAAGAGAATTTGCGATAGCATTAATCAAGCATCATCAAGCGACAGGAAGATTTACCATCATTAGGCATCATGAACTGCTAATGGGCATTGGCAACCCTTGCCAATGGTCGTGACGTTTTGTGAGATGGCCAAAAGTAGTGAAATTTCCATGTTGAGCGTTCATAACGACCACAAATAACCAATGTTTGCCACTTGTAACCTTTGTTGATCATTCTACATTAGCCACTATTGATCAGTAGCCATGTTTAAGCATGATAGGATAGCCATTGGTGACCCTTGTTTGTCATTAATCATCAAGCATTGTCAACCGCGGTTGGTTTCCTAAGAACGAACTATTTTGAACCATCATTATTAGCTTGTGGTTGACAATATATTCTCAAGCATTGATAATACTGGTCACAATCATGGTAGTTGAATGTACCATGAGCCGTTCTCATCAATAGTTGATCATTAACCATTAAAGATGATACACCAGAAATCATTTTACTATGAATAGCACCTTATTTTACCTTAGAATATTGTGCTACTTATCAACCATCATGGTGAGCTTCAACAGCTCTTGCTTCAGTGTAGGTCTTGGTGCCACTGGTCTCCCCTGTGGGAATCGCCCCAGCGAACGTTGGGTATGCCAAGAGCTATCAGGAATTGTGGGATATGATACCTGTGGTGAATGAATATGAACCAAACTTGGTACATGAAATATCCGCACAGGAATTAATACTTGTGGTTATTATACCCCTTTCCCACAAAAATGATCTTTTCCGTTGCCTACTTGTATCCCCATTCATGGAAACAATCAACTACCCGTGGAGAAGTGTCCTGTTTGAAAATTGCTTAGTTTAGCGGTATCCTTGATACAACCACCTGATCAAAGTGATCACAGCCGTGTCTTGCGCCTTGGGTGTCTACGGACCCACTTGCAACCTAAGCGTCATGTTGTTGAGCATATCTTGCCTTGCTTTCTCAGCATCTTGACCTCGGACCCAGTTGGATCCCATGGACGCTTGGATTGTCAGCCTACTTTGTTGCTGTCATCAAAATGAGGTCAGAATCTCTTATTGGTGTTGGTGAATCTGTTATGGTGACAAGTGATTAGCAACTAAGGTAAAAATCCGCTGGTTGGCTTTGTGATTGTCTGGATGGCGCGACTTGTTGTGGAGAATATAAATTACAGGTGGAAACATGGAGAGGCTAAACCACCGAAAAAGCCTTTTGGCCCACAATGAGTTGTTTGGCATTCCAGGGAACCACACGAGTGTCAATCACGCTATCGGTGTGTGTGTGTGTGTGTGTCTGTGCGTATTTAAATATGTATACAGTATACATACATATTTGAATACATATACTTGATCAATCTCGGTTTAAAAGAATGGAAACGAACAATCATCAGGAGAACCGGTGAAGAATCACTCCCCCATGTGTATCTACTTGGGTTGTTGTTAGCATTTACCTCTTGAAAATCATCAGCGCCTTGCCCTGCAGAAGCCATGCTGAGCGCAGGGCTCATCTGCTCCTTATCTCTTCTGGTCTGCTGATGTTCAGAGTGCGCCTTCTTCTGTATCTCCAAGTTCTTGTAGCTTTGTTCATGCCTGGCATGCCAAGCCATTGCAGTGATCCCCCTACGCTAGAGCCTCACTGCTATCAACCAATGACAGCTGGTCCTGGTCAGCCAGCATGCCTCGATGGTCATATTAGCTGAAGGTCGTGGACTGTTGAAGGGTGCTTCTTAAGACATACAGCTTTCCTCTCAACAATGATAACAGGCAAAGTCGCGATCATCGCTGGCAAAGGTGCTATCATCCAATTCACATGCCGGCCCTCACTTCTCTTTGCGCTGCTCTAAGCGCTTCGCACCGACCTGGGCAGCACTAACGCAGAGAGTCAGCTGGGATGTTCGTAAGCAACCGCATGCGCAAAGGTGCTACTGGCAGTGCTTTGTTGTGGCAACCTTGGGCGGACGAACCCTGAACTCCACGACCAAGCTTACGAATCGTTGCGGGGTTTCAGCAAAGCTATCCATAGCGGAAGTTTCACACTGCGATGGGCCTCGTGTTCGTTCTGCGTCTTGATCTTTTCGGCGATGCAAGCATTCAGCTGATTCTTCATCACTTCAACCTGTTGGCAATCCAAACAAGACACCAAAGGCTCATGAATGCTTGGCAAATAAGGATGGTTGATGATTGATGTTTTGATGTTGGCAAAGCCACAACTTGGTTTTGAAAAAAGACTCGGTCTATGATTCTCAGAAGTCACTGACCAGAGATCTAGAGTTTGAGGGTGTTAACAAAAGCGCGCGGATCGGCTCTGTTCACAGTCAGATTTCCCTTTCCGGATGACCACCTTTTTTGCAGGGAATGAGTCACAACGAAGCCTATGATCGACCAGTCGCTGGTTCGCAGTGTATTTCTATAGTCATGTTGCACTAATTTGAACAGATTTCATGGGAACCCTGGGAGCCCTTGCTGATCAAACCTTTGGTCCTGGAATTGTTGGCCAATCAATGACAAGTAAAACTTGTCTCTGCAAAGCACCTCATCCTTGAAGCCGGTGAGAGATGTTTTTGTGTCCTGCACGCTGCCAGACATGGACTTCACAAAATCTTCAGTTCGTGTTTGCATGTCTTTGGTTTACATGATTAAGTACCAGAAAAAAGAAAACTGTGGTTCCCAACCACTGGTGCATAGACTCAAAACGCATGTGGCCACAGCAATCGTGGCTGGTGTCGTGCTGACATCACGGATATCGCGGCTCCATGTAGTCCATTCGCATTCGGACCAGCTGTCGATCCTCAGGGAGATGAACGGTTGGATGACTACCAGTTGTGGTACATTGCCATGGGATGCCATGGGTCCAGACTCTACAAGGATAACTTATAACGCCTGTAAACTTGGTTAGTAACGAGTTACTAGCAGCTAGCAATATACATCCAACTAACAATGAAGGCTTGTTGTTGTTGGTGGGCTTGTCCAAATGAAAGCTCAGGGAAAAAACATCAGCGGGGATATCAGCGGCTGATTTCTGATAGTTGGTGGCTCCAGTGACGATGCTTCAAGAGTCTGGTGCTCAGGTTGTGTGAAATTCTTGGATGCCACCCTGCTGTTAGCAGAGATCAAAGAATCTTCAGGACCTACAACTGAGGCTCGTGGCCAACAGGTGGGCTACCAGCTCATGCCTTGTAACCGGGGGGCCCCAATGAAGGGCAACTTTGCAAAAAAATCCAAGCACCCTACCGTGTGCTGAATGTTCTGTTCCATTTTTTCGTTCTCACCCTCGATCTCTTCATGGAATTGTCTCCGCTCCTGCGTGGCCGAAATCTGAGCAAACATGGAAGAATCATGGTGAAGAATGCTCAATAGCAGTTTTTATTGCTGAATGATAGTTGATGATGGCTCACAATGCTTGGTTTTGGCAAGCAACCGGTGATAAGAATCGAATGTAACAACTACTAATAGGGACGTACCACTTATGTGGGTCTAGCAATGGTGGTACCAACAAACTGATCACAAGTCCATTGAGATGGGTCAACGGTTGTAACATCAGCTTCTTCCCTTTCTTGGCTACTGTTTCCTCTCCTTTGTATCTTATTGTTCGTCATTTTCCTCTTCATCCCTCCTATCGAGTTGATAATGATTCCTGTTCTCCAGAAACCCTCATATTCCAAGTTGTTGTATCTTTGATGAAGGCATTGGCATCACTGCAACGCTGGTTCTGCGACATAAGAATCTGCCCAGCAAAGCCGTACGCCTTCATCTTGTCTTCCTTGATCTTTTTCCGCGACATATTGGCCGCATACTCCTGCGAAACCCGGAACACCAAAGAAGGAATTTCTATGGGATTGAATGAGTTTTTGCACGAGTTCTTGCATTGATTCATCTTGAAACAAAAAGCTCCAAGGACCCCAACCAGTTTGGGATTCCATTTCCAAATGGTACAAGGCTCTTCTATTTCGGGTAGCCTTCGCTGATCAGAGATTCTATCAAAGATGTGTACTCTCCAATGCCGTGTGTTGAGTATCTCCGGTATACACAACACAATGATGGGAGCTCCATCATTGAAGACGTCAAACATAGAACCCTTGCGGTGTTGCATCGGTGCCACCAGCTGAGCTCCAACTAGAGAGCCGTCCGTCAGGGACCTTGTTGTGCCTATACGTGGAGTATCAACAAACATGGATTCTGAAGCCTTGCAAAATCTCCAGACACGTGAGTGCTGGGGATTTGAAGCGCCGTTTTGGGCCACCTTCGCCCCAGGTCGCTGGCCGTTTTGGGCGGACGGACTTGATCCGCTGTGCACAGGAAAGGTCCCTGGCTTTTGAGGGAGAAATCACGGATGACAGCATCAGAATCCGGGAAAAATCTCTTGCTAACCATAGAGTCTGAGATTCTCCATCCTTCATAGCTTCCAGGTTGGGCCAATGGCTTCCAGGTTGGCTCCAAAAGATCTCTACGCGATCACTCCGACACCGTTCTGGGAAACTGTGGCAAGTAACAGCTCTTCTGGGCGATTGGATTTTGGTTGTCCATAAACTAACCAGTATTGATAACTCATTATCAATAGTTGGTTGATTTATTGACAAACTAATATTACCAGTGATTGTTGGTTGTCCACGAACCAGCTAGTTCCTTAGTGCTTCTTGTTGCTTTTGTCTGCTTCCTTGGTGCTTCTTGTCGACCCAAGAAATGTGATTTGTCGACAGTGATAGCCTTTGGAACCCAAGTGACGATTGTAAAAAATCCAATACTCCAAACATTTTGGGGATGCACCATGTGGCTGCACATCCTCAGTTTGTATACTTGTATACTCTGCTTTTGTTGTTCATGATCCCCTTCGATCAACCATACTTACGAGCATTCTCTCCCATCATCAAACATTCATGATTCATCGTCATTAAGAACTAGAATCAAGAATCATTGACCATGACTAGCTTGTGTGCCATGATGACTGATCAACTTGACCCCTTTGATGTGCATCTCCACCTAGTAACTTGTTTCTAACCATGGTCATAAAGGTCATAGCCCACCGTATAGGGCTATGAGGCATGGTATCCCGGTTGCTGGTCAGTAGCCCGGCCCATCTCGTCCTCACCAAGGCGTTCAAGCTGCGAGTCACGACTCTTCATGCCTCGCGTTACAGATTTGGTTTCAGGTTGTACGAAGAGTTAATGATGGTTAATGATTGATGGTGGTAGATAAGCTGGCTAGTGATGATTAACAACGATGGTTGATGAGCTGGTCAAGGATGGTTGACAAGCTGATTAATAAGCTGGTTAGTGATAGTTCATAGGCTGGTCAAGGATGGTCATATCAGAAGCTGGTCAATGATGGCTGCAAAGCTGTTTAATGATGGTCAATACTTCATGAGCTGATTCATGATTGATGGTTCATGAGCTGGTTCATGATGTTCAATAGGCTGGCTCGTGATGGATGATAAGCTGAAGAATGATGATTGAAAAAGTTGCTTAATGATGTTTAATGACGGGCAATATGGGTGCAGAAGCTGCCGGAGGGTCCTGGTTTCTCATAAATCCAATGGATTCATCTGGCTCAGAGTCGCATCCAAATCTCCGTATGTTTCCCATTTACTCATGTAGTTAGTGTACATATTCACCTGTAGCAACGTCGAAAACATGAGGCTGATAGGAGATCCACATTTCCAAAACCCAACACACGCACAGAAACCCCAATCGTTTTCTGTCTTTGGGTATCGTATGGCGTGGGTGGTGGAGTGGGCTGGGGTGGGGAGGGGGAGACAACGTTTCACAGTTTCACGTACAACCATACAAACATCATGATACAACAATCCACCAGCTGCCAAAAACAGCTGCGGGTGATTGTCCATCCAGACTTGGGACACCAGTGACCTTTTTGGAACCGTTGTGTCGAGAAGAGGTACCAACCAACGCGGCCCACTGAAAAGATCGATTACAAGCGAGCTATCAACATTTTCTGGTCCTTGTGGTGTCGGACACATGTATCTGAAGCAGACAAATCACCATCCCGAAGAATAGAGCTTCCTACGAAAATATGCTCATCAGGTCAAGAAACTCTGTCAACACCAGTGCTTCTGGCTTTGTCCAAATGCCAGGGATGCAAATCCAATAGCCAAGATGCTCTTCACAGACTCCTCCCACTGTTCAATGATCCTGACAAAATCCGGACATCAAATGTTGCAGAGGTCTGATTTTGAAGTCTCGAAAGCATTGCAATTGGGGACGGTCCACAAGTGGTATCCTGATCAGCTGTTTGGGGGTAACGCTCTGGGTCAGAGCAGTATCCCCCAGCGCTAGAGCTGAATGAAGTCGTAGCAATTGTCTTGTCAAATGCTTGATTGCATGATAGTAAACGGCAAACCCACTTGTGAAGTAATCTCGGCCTAAGAGTTGCCAGTTATCATTGAAATGGTAGTTTTGCCTTGTCAAACACAGTAACTAAGCGATCAACAGCTGAGGGTACCACTGGCTGGCATGAAACCCTGCCTCTTTCGATCATCGTGCAGCTGCCTAAAGAGCTCTGCTGTCTTGTCGAGCTCCATCTGCTTGGCCTCATGGTGGCTGCTAAGGTGGCGACTCAGAGATTTTGATGGGTTTGAAGAGTATCAGCTGCCCGGTGATTTGCTGTACTAACGATAGGTAGATAGATAGACAGACAGACAGACAGATGGATGGATTGATGGATTGATGGATTGATGGATTGATGGATTGATTGATGGATTGATGGATTGATGGATTGATGGATTGATGGATAGATGGATTGATGGATAGATGGATATAGGGCTAGCCATATAAGGAGGTGGATCAGAGATAGATATATAGATAGACAGAGACAAATAGGCAGATAGGCAGGCAGATACACAGACAGATAGATTGGTAGATAGACAGACAGACGGACGGACAGGCAGACAGACAGATAGACAAACCGACAGATAGATTGCCAGACAGGTAAGATAGACTAGATATATAGGTAGGGATATAGAGAGATGGGCAAATGGATAGATAAAGATCTTGAGCGATTGACAATGAGAATGCTTGCGTTGGTGAAATGTCAAGCTTTGTTCACCAATCGATGTCATTGTACTTGCCCTTGCCAGCTGCTTCATTTGATTTTTTTGGTTGAATAGTTTGGCTAAGCATGCTTGATAACGGCGCAACCATTTGTTCAAAGTACTGATAACCACCAAAGTTCATCGTAAGAACTGTCATGGCTTCACGGTGACCCACACCTCAACCAGCAGCTCCTGTGTGTCCGTGATCAAATCGTCGAGCTCCTTCCGTCGGGTGGCATTTTCCACCTAGGTGCCGTCGGCGGTCAGGCGCGGCCGTATTCGTTTGGTGATGCTTGTGGTGGCAAGGATGCAGCCTCGCAAGGGTTGATGTCCAAGTGCCACCAAAAGTTTGTTCGTTGGCTCCCCATCACCCCAGGTTTGGGACCTCAAGGTGCCCCTCGACGTTTGATGCAACTGAGTAGCCGTGAGCTTCTCAACTGTCAGGGTCAGTTCTCGCACCTGACGCGGGCTTGCGGGACGCTCGTAGCAGTTGGATGATCAGGAGTTGAGGATTGTTGGGGTCGCTGGTGTCCGATGTAGAAAACCAGCCAGTTGAAAAGCTTGCGATGATGGCTAATGACGGTTAGTGATTGTGGAAAAGAGCTTGAAGCAATAGATGCTCTCAACCAAATCAAAACTGTCCTGTCTTTCACCTAGCAATTGTTACTTTTCACGGTTCCCGTAAGAGCACAAGATATTCCCAAATGTGGTCAAATAGACCGATGATAGTCAACCTTGCCGCTAACGTGTATTCTATCTATCTACCCATCCATCCATCCATCCATCTATCTTTCTTTCTATCTTTCTATCTTTCTACCTTTATAACTGTCTAACTACCTAACTTTCAAACTATCTAACTATCCAATTGTCTAACTGTCTAACTATCTTACTATCGAACTATCTAAGTATCTAACTATCTAAGTGTCCAACTATCTAAGTATCTAACTATCTAAGTGTCCAACTATCTAAGTATCTATCTATCTATCTATCTATCTATCTATCTATCTATCTATCTATCTATCTATCTTGTCTGTCCGTCTGTCTGTCTATCTGTCAGTCTATCTATCTGGTCCCGATCTATCCTGTCTGTATTCCCAATATCATCTCGCCTTCTCTCTCTCTCTCTTTCTTTCATCTCATTCACCCAGCTATCCACCCATCCGCCAGCAGCACTTCCCGAAACTCTTTTCTGCAACTGCAACGTGAGTCTCCAAGCGAGACGTCACTAACGGCGCATCTTAAAGATGGGCCCTCGTTGCGGTGTTGACTAACAAAACAGCTATGATTAGCTTGGTCAAAGGATTTGAAGGATTTGTGATCACCTTCCAACTTTGATGTTGTTTTTGCTTTCCAAAATCATCTTGCGTTTTTGAGAGAAAATTCCATCCACTGAAATCTGACAACATTGCTCATCATGTTCAGAAACTTGTGCTACCAAATGTTTGATTACTTCCACGACCCTGATGAGGGACCAATGAAAACATGGATTCCATGTCAACCCCAAGCCCCGAATCTGTTGATCTTCTGCCAGACACCCCTGAAATCGGCGATGCGGTCAGCTACACTGATATCTGTTCCATCCATGGAGCGCACAGTGGATCCTTGCAGAATTGGAGGTAGGCCTGGCAGCAGGATATGGCACCACCAATGGCTAAACTGAGGAGATTTGATCCAGAAAAGGAGAAGCACAGCTGAATCTGTGAGCAGAGTTCATGTCCAAGTGTCTCTGCATTTGTCTATGTGTAGATGTGTATATTGTATTCAATTTGTTCATATACTGTATCATTGTATGTATGAATATATACATGTATATGTATGTACATATGATATTATCTATCTATCTATCTATCTATCTATCCATCCATCCATCCATCCATCCATCCATCCATCCATCCATCCATCCATCCATCCATCCATCCATCCATCCATCCATCCATCCATCGCATGTGCAAGTGTGCATGCATCTATATGTGCGCATCGTTGTTGCTCATGCATGGAAAATACTCTGGTCGAACAAATGCTCAAGTGGTAAGGGCCCAATTGTTGTTTCTTCTCGTCCGGCGAATGTAAAATAAACATCCATTAGAGCGCCCGCCGAGTGTTGGCAGGGTGTGCCTTGACATGCAGGTCCGACCTTCATACGACAGTTGCCCATTGACAGTTTCGTTGCCCAGGACCCCAATGTTTGAGCTGTTTAACAATCGAAAGATCAACATCCAAAAGTAACAAACTGGAGGCTGTTCCTTTTGCCACGATCACTTCCATAGTTTCTCCAGAGAAGGGCAGCTGCTCAGCCGTCCCGGCTCCCCAGGTCACATTCCCAGTCTCCATCGATATCCAGCCTCCAACTCACCCATCCTGGAGCGAAGATGATCAACACGATTTATGAGGATTGCGTGGGAATTGGGTCCCTGCCAAATCGGGATTTTAAAGAACTGTTGCACCACAAAAAGTTGTGTCATCGCTATCATCATCATCATCATCATCATCATCATCATCATCATCATCATCATCATCATCATCAGCAGCAGCAGCAGCAGCAGCAGCAGATGGTTTTCAAAAGATTTGCAGAAAGACCATGCGCTTTCCATTTGACATTTATTCACTTTGAGCCTGTTGCAAAGAAAATCTGGTGATCAATGCTAAGAATCGTAGCGCGAAACTGGCTGAAAAAACAAGCTGAAAATTGGCATGGTTGCCGGGCACCTCCATGGCTAGACATCATGCGTGAGGCGATTTGGAAGCTTGTGAACCTTGAATGTTGTGGGAAAGAGCCAATCATCTCGTTGGTTCTAACAAAGAATGAGCTGATATCAAGTGCTCCTTCAAAAAAACATGGTGTTGGTCATTACCAGGAGATTAAAGTCTGGAAATGCTGTTTCGGAAAATCGGACACATCTTTCTTCAAGCTTGTTCCACGTCGTGGGTCCGCCAAAAAGTCTAAGATCGTTCTGCACGAACCTTCCTTCTTTCACACAGTAAAAAGGATACGACGAAATCAAGAAACCAGCTATTTCTCTTTGCCAAAGGCAAAATTCAATATACCAGGGATGGATCCGTGCCAACGACTCTAGTATGTATTTCGTTGGTTTCATGGACGTTGTTTTTTGTGGAAACCAATTTGCAGGTCCATGGCTAAGGTGACTGGTCTTGCTTGATCGGAAAATCTGCAGGAAACCCTGATTATAACACGATCCAATATCCGATCGATTGAATTGGTTATGGTTATGGTTGACATTATTATGGTTATGGTTTGGTTATGGTTATGGTTATGGTTATGGTTAATTGTTAATGGTTATTAATGATATCAACCAATTATGATTGTTCGAATCTGATCTATCCATTTCCAGGGGCTCGGCTCGTGTAGATTTTCGCAGAAATCTGAGATCCAAGTGTCTCTGCGCTCATCAGCGCAGTATGGGTCGTAAGGCGATTGCGGTTGGGGTGCGCTGCCAGAACCGAGAAGAGACCTCGCTCTCGCGTGGACATGGGTGAGTGGGACGTTTGCAGTGTTGTGGCACACCCCGAGGTGCAGGTCCCTCGTTACCCAATGTTACCCACGGGTGTATAGTGGGTCGTTACAATGTGCAAATGAGAAACGCATGTATATATATATATATATACATATAATAATTATTCACTTAATAATTTACTTAAATACACGTGATAGAACAAGTGGCTGTGCTATCTTAATGATTCACGTATGTATGACAGCTGCTTGGTGGATGTTGGATGGTATCCAATAATGGAGGGCTATTCTTGCCAGAATCAACCAACCGTTGGCAAATTGATGTGCATATTGTATAGTTATGTATGCATACTTCATTATGGGTATGGGTCAGTACCAATAATCTCAAAAATGGATAGATGAACATCCTAGCAGTTGCACTAGTTTGCTCGTGTGTTGGATATGAACAGCCAGGGGTACATCCACAGCCATCAATGTACACACGTATGCAGCTAGGAAAAACAATAGTTTTATGATAGGTATGTCTCCATATGCTTCCTATACTTCGGTGGCTGAATCACCTTTTTCCTGGGAGGTCAGCAGTGACTGGTAACCAACCATGGTGAACAAGGCCTTCATCATACTGTTCCTGGAGCTGCACATCTACTGTTTCAACTGCTGCACGGAATTCGATTAGTTCGGTGGTGATAGGGTGACAGACTACTGCGGATGCAGGTCCATGTTAGTCCGTTTCACCATAGAGGGGTTGGTCAAGGTCCGCAATCTCAAGAATCACCGGCTTGTTTTCTGCTAAAATCCGCTGTGAACTTCACCAGCTAATGCCTCCCACTTCCAGCACCAGCTAAGCCATTGGCCCCAGTGATGCAACCAGCCGGCATTCACCACCGTCCAGCCAGAAGTTGTGTACCCCAGTCCCCTGCCCCGGACCTTCAAAGGTGATGTTCTGATTGTAGCGTTCTTGGAGGCAATGCTCAGCAGGGCTACGTCGGTTGTCATACCAGGGATCCTGGTTGTAGTCCTGGAGTGAACACTGGGGAACCATAGAGGCTGATAGGAGGTAACCCATTAAGTGCCGATAGTGAGCAATAGTCAATAGGAAGTGATACCCCATGATGGACCTTGTGAAGACTATTGATAGTTCTTAATACCTTTTGCAACCAATCATTAAGCAACAACATGTTAGAAGCAATCTGGAGCGAAAGACATCACAAGGTCGATCCCAGGCACCCAGTTGGTTTGAACCAATGAGTTCACGCCCATCTTCGCCACATCGCTCAACAACGTCGCGTTCCTGAGCACGTTCGTGGCTACTTTTCCGGCGAGGGCAGGTGAAGGACTTCACCCCGGCATCAGGATGGTCACGATCATATATATATATATATATATATATTGTGAGGCCTTATAGCGTATCTATTTATATACATATGTATGTATATATAATATAAACGTATATAGATATATATGAATGTTTGTTCATTTATGCTGAACCATGGTTGATGAAGATGGTTCTTGGTTCACAAGTGTTGCTGCTCAAAAGTTTCAAGCTACAAAGTGCTGCCTTTGCCCCGATCCAAGGCCATGATGGGAAGAAAGCTGCAACCACTGCAGCTCCCAAGGACCAATCTTCCGCGATAGGTTTCTAGAGTGGTTCCTATCACCCCAGGTTTCATTTAGAGATCTAAGTGAAAACCTAGATCGCTTCAAGCTTCGGATTTCCTTTCCAAGAGATTCACTATCGTCGCAGACTTTGGAATGAGAGATTTATATCCAATAAGCCCCAAAAAATTGATGGCAAATGAACAGCTATAGTTGAAAGGAGTGGCAGTTTAATGTGGATCTCCCATTAGGGGAAGAAAAATGCAAATTTCAGATCATGACTCATGACAACTAGGTCCAGCATAACTTTGTGTGTCTGTGGCTGTTCCCCGCAAGTACGAAGAAAGCAGAAAAAAGAGAGACGGATTTCGACTGTGGCAACCGGGTCGCCTTAGTATTGTCCAACTCTCTTGGACGACTGTGGCCGGGTACAAATTGCCAGCACCACTGCTTGCATGGTTGATCCCCATGCTCGTGGTGGTGATCACGGTGAACACTCGGGCTTCGGCTTGCAATGGTGAGGTATCCCACTGTTAGAACCGTACCTGCGCATCCGAAATGTTGATGGAATTCGTTAATGCTCCATGCTTAAACAATGTTGATCATCATTAAGTTCACCATCACCTGCCATGAGCCACATCTATATATCAAAGATTCCATCCTCTATCGATGACTTGACCACTTAACCACTTTAGAGCTTATCACTGTTGAATAACCAGTGGTTTAATTTTATTATATCGCTTTGTATCAAATTGAGAACCACCATGATTGTTTAATATGGTTTACAGATATCCATGTTTAGTAACCACTATCAAATGGCTTCCCAGCCATGAGCTCCCGGCCATCCAGTAAGGCCCGCCCCGCAGTCTGCGCCATGTCACACTACACTCGTTGCGGCACGTTCCAGCACAGCGCCCTGGTCCCTACCGGTGCCACCCAAGATCACCTTGTGGGATCAAGGGCGCGTGGGCTGGGATCAAAGTGCCTCCGCAAAACTGACTCTTGGAATTTGGGTGCGCCAAACACCTCCACCTGGGTACACCTGGTGCCCATTTAAAGCAAATCTGGTGCCCAGGTTTGTAGGGATAACCTTTATATTCAGAGCCGGTGGATCTTTCGTTCAGCTTGGCTTTTGAGTTGTCGAAGCGTTGCCATGAGAGATGCACCCAGAGTTCCGAAATCTGCTTCTTTGGCATGCCAAGAACTGCCAAGAACTACCGCTCTCTCACTCTCTCTCTCTCTCTCTGGATCTTTGGATGACCATCCCCATGGTTGACAAACCTGGTCCCTCACAGCCCCCCCTTCTGCTATGAGATTTGCCCCTGGGACAACCTGTACCCCGGGACACCAATCAAACAATACTCTGAGTGGCAGTATCTTTGCACCACTTCACACAGGAAGCCACGTTGATTAGACACCCGACAAGCGACTACAAGCGTCAACTTTGTCTGAGACTGAAAAACAAGGACAAAATTCGTCCCCAATGAAAGAAATGAAGTCCTCCTGCAGGCCAAAATTCAGGGGCTGAGCCAGGAGCCGGTCCTTTCGTTCTGAATCTATGGGCAAGCGAGGCACGTATGCAGGTCCCAGCAGCTTCTCTGACTTCATGGTCTTCAGTGCCTGACCGGCGCAGGACGTGACATGCCTACCGCGGGACGCCCCAAATTTTGTGTCCAAAGTCAGGGTCTGCCATAGAGCTGCTCTTCCACAACGTTTTGCGTATGCAGTGTGTGTTCCAACGTCAACACCTCGTTATATTCACAAACATCTCTTGATATTGCCAACTGATAGGTATGACATTTATATATCTAAATGGAGGTTTCTTAAAATAGGGGTACCTCAAAAATGGATGGTTTATGACTATAAATGGCTCATAAAGGATGATTTGGGGGGTACCTCCATTCTAAGAAACAATCATTTGGTGGTTTCTCAAAATAGGAGAGCCCCCAAATCATCCATTACTAGTCATTTATAATAATAAACCAACCATTTTTTGGGCCCCCTATGTTGAGAAACACCCATTTATAGATCCACATTCATGTCCAGCTAAATTGAGAGCTTCACCCAGCCATCTTCACCTCTGAGAAGGAGTGCTTGCTGACCTGGGATCAACATGCGCGGCTGACGTGGGTACCGGGGGCCTTACACCATGGCTTTGTCAACAAATAGTGGTTTCTTAGAATAAGGGTACTCCAAGAATGGTTGGTTCATTGCTATAAATGATCAAGATTGGATGATTTGGGGGGACTCCTGTTTTGAGAAAGTACCAAATTTGTGC
>VSDK01024391.1:99262-101762 GCA_009767595.1 Symbiodinium kawagutii
CGGCAAACCGGGCCCACAACTTGACTTGTGGCCATTTCTCAAGCCAACTCATCAGGAGATCATTCAGAATATCACCCGTATCAAAGTACGAACGATAGCAACCACAGCAAGTGCACTTGTCACGCCTGTGGCGTTGGCTATTCCTTGGATCTCTTGTCCATATTCACCTCAGGGTGGGAGCCCTCCGCAGCTTGAACTGCTGCTATCGCAACAGTGTCCCTTGCTGTCCCTGCATCAACGAAATGGAGAGCAGCCCCAGCACTTCTGACCAGTTGCGCATGCCAAATGTCACCATCAATGGAAAGTTCGCATCCCAATAGCACACGGTTGCCCTCGAATGAAGTGAACAACCGACACCAGCACTGTCCTTGGTCAGTATCCTCCATGGCTAAGCATGGGATAATCATTATCAACCATGTTCAACCAACACCAACCAGTATCAACCACCATTAACCATCTCAAGCCACCCGCACCAGTGACCATCATGAACCATTGTGAATCACTCCAAGGAACCCATCCCTGTGCGGCATTCGGGGGTGGGTAATTCCCATGATGTGATGTTGATGCGATGGATGATCAGTTGTTTGTCCCGTCTTTCATTCGCTCAAGGTCATTGGTGTACATACGCTGCTGCTGATGTGTAC
This sequence comes from Symbiodinium kawagutii, assembly GCA_009767595.1. Taxonomy (NCBI): domain Eukaryota; class Dinophyceae; order Suessiales; family Symbiodiniaceae; genus Symbiodinium; species Symbiodinium kawagutii. Next base: position 99,907 of record VSDK01024391.1, read on the forward strand.
CATAGCTCTACGAGGAGTATGCAACAGAAAAGGCAAAAACCATTGTGAATCACTACCCGAGTCGCCTCAGCTCTCCGGGTCTCCGCGCCCATATCTTGAAGCACCCGCTCAGCGAGCTCCTTCAGCTTGGCACTGTCCTGCGACACCGGGGGCCCTTCCTCCAGTCGAGGGGTTGATCATTGACATCGGATAATGATGCCTTGGGTTGGCAAATTTCAAGACGTTGCTTCACGAAAACAGGTCACGAACCAGTGGAGAGCCTACGCTAAAGGTGGGATGAGCGCACTGAGTTTGGAACTCTTGTCTTGTCTCAGGAATTGTTGTTTCTACAGCAGCCGAAAAAATGCGCTAGAAACGTACTCTCATCGTGCCAATAAACACCACCTCAGACATTGATGAATTGAGTAGCAGCGGGAATCTCGGAATGGTCAGTTCAGTGTTGGTCAGCAACCATCATCTGGCCAGAAATAACCATTGCTGAACCATTGTGAACCAGCTTTACCAAGCTTACCCAGCTTTACCAAGCTTACCAAGCATCATAACCCATTGGTGAAGCATTAGCCAACCATGCGTCAATGTAGGAACACCAAGCCACCCTGGCTCCTTTTCGTTACCTGGTGACCTCCCATCACCAAGTCCTCCAGAAACTTGAAGATTTCCTTGGAAAGACCACCTGGGCGACGGGCGAGCGTCGGTTCAACAGAGGGGTTCCCAGTGTTTTCAAAGGTTGCATCATGCGCAAAGGCCAGTGGTTCTTGTTTATTCTTAGTGATTACAACCAGTACTGCAGCCAACTATAGAAAGGATCACTGTAGATTAGAACCAGTGGTGTAACCAACTATTGGCCATCCGACCTCCACGGCGTCAACAGCTCCACAACTCTCTATGGAAAGCGGTCTAGCAACTCAGCTCGATGATTTTTTCAAAGCGAAAACTCACCTACCATGTACCAATCAACAATAAGGATGGTTATCTATGATGATGGTTTTTGAATGTTTTGGAATTCTCCTTTTTCTTCTGCCCAGCCGGACCTGCGATTCTGCAACACTAGGTTTTGGTTCGTTGGTGACCGAGTAGAACAATTAAGAGTCACCATTAGTCTCTCTGGACCAAGCGACCGAGTAAGCCTTTGAAGTTGGTGATCATAGTCCTTGCAATGGAGGCTTCTGTGTCTTGCTATCAGCTGTCAGCTTTCAAAGTTAAGTCATAACATGTGGAAAGTCTGAAGAAACGAAGAAACAACAGGAATCAGCACGAAACAAGCCGCCTATCTTCAGCCTCCCGATAGGCATCATTCAGGATAAAATGTGTCGGTCAAAATTTGCCACCTGCTGAATCGATCTTTCTTGTCATGTCAAAGCTTTCTGAATCAGCTGTGAGACTTTGACGACCAGTCTTGCTGGCTGTCTCTTTGCTGTTGCTGCTAATCACCCTCTTTTTATCAATGTCAAATCCATCTAGATATATATATATACATGTATTTATACATATATACATACATTTATCTACAACATTATACAAGTTTGCAAATGTATATATATATACAATTACACTATATAGTTATTTATCTAATTAATTTCTTTTTACATTTATACTTACACATTTGTGCATTTGTGCAATGGATCCTGCAGGATCTCCCTGGCGGCAGCTCCTGATCTCCGAAGCCAAGGGAGTGACCAAATGTCGCCAGCGTTCGCTGGGAGCCTGGTCCAAGTCGACGACCTGTGGAGCTTCTTCTTGGGAGATGAATGGGTGGTGATGGTCAGCGGGCGGAAAAACAGGGGTTAGTAACGGTTAGTAATAGGTGGTAATAAGTGGTTAATGATGCTAAAAGGATTCATTCATCCAGGGTTAGT
>VSDK01024391.1:106762-128009 GCA_009767595.1 Symbiodinium kawagutii
CAACTAGAAGTGAAAGCCATGATCAAATTTGATTCTCAACTTCATGACTAGAAGCTGATTTGGGAAATCACTATGGATCGTTGCCATTATAGTTTGTCACTAGCCATTAGCCAGAATCACTAGCCATGAATTCCAACCATCACTATGATCCAGGCATGATCAACAATCACTAAGCATCACTAAGCATCACTAGCCATCATTAAGCACCATGAATTAACCATCACGGAGCACCATTAACAACAACCATCATTAACCACCCTTACACCAGGCATGTTGGAACTGTTTGATCCCCGGGCTCAGCTGGCGCCCTGGCTGTGCCTTCGAGTCGTCAGCTCTTTTGTATTTCTCCAAAGTCAGCTCGTCCTGGAGGCACCGGTGGAGGGTAACAAGTAGAGAGAGAGAGAGAGAAAAAGATGACATTATAGATATATACTGTATGTAATGTTGGTTAAATTTGGTTTATCTTTAAGAAATATATCTACTACTATACTATTGTGTATATACATACATACATTGGTTTAAGAAATAGCAATATCATGATATACATGCAATGCATATCTTGTTTTATCCATTTACATACTACAGTATGTAGATGTGCATGTATGGATATTTAGATATTTGTATCTATATGTACATAAACCTGCCTATATGTATATGTGCGTGCTGTATGTACGTATATCATTCTGTGTGTGGGGACATGACTGGGATACCAGTTGCTGCCCCTAGATACTTAATAAAAAGGCTGTTGATTGCTTCACCCAACTCTTTGCAAGTGGTTCAAACCGCCATCGCCTAGTACCCAATTGTTTACCCTGGTCGCATTGACCGTTTCAAGTGGGAGACTCTGCAGAGGAACAGGCCTGTGAAGAGCCAACCCAAAGAACATCCCACAGACTTAGCTTTTTGGGATGTTCTTTGGGTTAGCTTAACCGTGGATATCCATGGGTTTGGATGTCTTGATATGCGTTTAACCGTGGGTTACTCCATTGCCCACCAGAACAACCCCGGGTTCAAAAAGTCTTCCTCCAAGACCCATCTGAAAGTGACTATGGCATGAGTTCCGACGAGTTAAATGCATCCATGCCTCTTGCAAATGCAGCTTCTGCTCATGAACCAGGAGCTTCCCAGTTTTCGTCCATGCACAGCATGATGCACACATGTCATGCACAGATTTCCCATGTTAAGAAGTCCTCCTCTTTTTGCCGGGCAGCAATGGCCCACTGCTCCAGCTCTTCTTGATTCCAGTTCATCTCCAGCTTGAACCTGCCAGGCTTGATGTTTTCTTCTAAGAATTGTATTTCCTGCTTGCCTTCAGCTCACAATGCTGCAGGTATCACAATCAAAACCAGTCGAACAGGGTCAGTTTGAGAAACTTGTCTCATCTGCCTGGGGAAATGTGCTCCCAGCCAAGGTCTAATCCCAGCAACATCAATCAGCTGGGTTCACAAGCGTCAGGATTAAGCTAACGCCTCACCCAGTTGGGTTCCGCGGACTTCTTTACAGTTTCTTAGTTGGCAATTCCTAGTTTCAGGGTCGCCCCAGCAAGGCATGAATTTCCACCATGGACATTTGTTTATCACCGGCCAAAATTACTTATGACCACCTTTATGAACCATCATTCAGCGTGACCCTTTCCACACACCGCCCAGCGTACTGATCCAACTTCTCATTTCCTCTCATGAGCTCATTGGAGAAGGCATTGATTTGATCCTGCGGCCACCGCACCTATGTGAAACGTCCAAGCAGGACACCTCCATTAAGCATCATTTAACCAGGGTAGTGGTCATTTAGCAAATTATTATTGAGGTTGATGCTAAAATGACCGGCAAACCTATACCTGCCCATCAACAAACCATCATTAAGAATCAACAAACCTATCATTATCAATCAGAAGTCAGTATCATCAACACTTGGCAGCTCGCTTTCAGCCTCACAAAACATCACTAAAGCATCCGTGTCCTGAGTGTCTTCTAGGACCTTTTGAAGTCTGACGATCTCGGACTTCAGTCGGCCAAGTTGCCTGGGTGACAGGAACGGTTGGGTCAGCTGGTGAACTTGGAAGATCTGGTGGTTCACGAGACAACCATGTGGTGGAAGATCGCCGACCACTTTTTCAATGATGGCTCTTGCGGTTCTAGATGATGGTTTCTAGATGCTTTGATGCTGGTAAGGCTCTGAATTTGAGCGCCGGTGGGACGACAACGCACTTATACACCAGGGGGCTGTGTATCAAAGACGACTATTAGCCTGGTGGCCGGCAACTGAAAGTCAGAAAGGGCCGCTACGGTGGGAACCTTCAGCAAGAACTGGCGCATTCGACGGCGTGAAAGGAGTCTCTGATGGCTTCTCCAATTTTGGCCTGCCACTTTTCATAAGCTGGCTAATGTAAATTCGCGGACCGGCTTCGGGGGATAATCCCCAACAAAGAAGTACTGTAGCTAGATGTGTTGGGTGGTTAACAACAGCTCGAGGTATCTACCATGAAATTAGTACTTACTCACCCAAGTTCTCAACTGGCTTGGCCAGGAGGTACCAGTCTCTGACAAACACTTTGCAATGACCGGCACCACACAAAGCAAATCCAAACGCATATTCAGTGAATAGAGGAAGAAGCCTGCTTGCTAAGAAAGCACTGTACAAGTGCCGCAGTACTTCGCATCCTGGCAGAACCCCTGCCAACCGGTCGTCTCACTGTCAACGAATGATGGGAAAGCTGCACTTGTAAATAGCCGCAATCCCTTTAAATACTAAATACCACGAATTGTTGGTGATTATCCCCCATTGTCAACTATCATCAACCATCAACCATAGTCCATCATAGATTCTTCACCACTAATCCTGTCAGCCGCAGCATTCACGTTCGTCGTTTCAGCCGGGCGTCCGATTGGTCAGAGCCTCGGCGTGGGTATGATGCTAAACCATTACTGCGCTCAAAGACCGACGATGCTAATTGATGTTGTAAGTTGTAAGTGTTAACATGGGTTTATAGCGGATGTCATTTATAGTAATAAACCAACCATTTTGGGGGGTTCCCTATACTAAGGAAATTCCATGTGGTTTAAGTTGGATGTCAATCAAACATGACTCATCATGATTGTCACCGTTGATCAGCAGAATCAACCCTGATGAACGACCGTTATCCATCAATACAAAATCGTTAACACCCATTAGTTGACCGACCAACCAACCAACCAACCAACCAACCAACCAACCAACCAACCAACCAACCAAGAAAGGCTTTGCGGCGCTGTATCATCACTACCGTCAGACCTGCAAATGTTCTTCCGTTGTGGTCTCGTTCTTCTTGGCATCCACCAGCTGCTGAGTGTTCACGAGTTCCTGGTGGCTCCCCTGTCCCCCAAGGGCTCCCCATTAAGGGCTATAGATTCCCCCAATCATCGAGGAAACCGTCAACTTTTACGGTACACCCCTGTCATGCACCCAAAAGTTTGGTGGATGCCATCCTGTGTTTGGAAGAGATATTTCTTCTGGCCTGCTGGACGTTGACCAAATGGTCAGTCATAATCTTCACTCTTGCTCCATCTCGCTCTAGTTGCTCCTGTCAAGCAGTGCGCTAGTCACTTGGACGTGGGGCACTCGATGTGAGTTCACTGGTGCCAGCTGAGCCAGCCCTTGTCCTCGATGGACTCCACTTGAGCTTGCTTCTGCTTGATCTGACCGGTCCAACGACACTGGACAAAGCTAACAAGGCTACAGGTCAGTTGCTGAATGTCATGGACCATGACGTCAATGATGTTCCACCATTCAGCACCCGAAAATCATGAATCATGACCGATTCTGATCCATTTGCTACCATTGTCAACCGTTATCATTGACCACCATTCAAGTTATAATGAATACAGGCGGCCAATGGAGGTGCATGTCCGCCTCTGCATCAAGCTTTTTGTTCTCCTGGCTCAAGGTGCACAAGTGCAAACCCATCACTTGGAGGTGATGTGGTTCTTGTTGGTTGGTGATGGGTACTAGGTTAGCCCCTTCTTGGTGGCTAAGATTCCCTGTTGACCTCAACCATCAGTGCTGGTTTGTTGTAATCCCATGCAGCCCAAAACTGTGCTCTGGTGTAGCTTACCCGATACCACTTCAGTTGCCACCAAGTGATTTTGAGCATTGGCCTGTTCTAGATCATACTTTGGCTTTCAGCCATATTTACACCATATTATGATGAAAGAGGTTACGACGTTACGACTCATCACCACTTTAGTGGTAGATATCCCAGCATGAGGAAGTATGATATGATTCCTGTGGGGTGGTGCCATTCCAAGGATTTGCAAGTCACTTGTGATCATAACAAACATTAGCAAACGGCTGTTGGTCCGTAGGCAGAAACAACCGACGCGGTTGTTGACTGGCTGATTTTCACCAAAGCCTATCGAACAGTTGGTTGTACAACTCTGACCGTCACAACTTGACCCGACTTCCGGGGGCTCCACTTATTGTGAACCAATCACTATCGATCAGTAACTAGCTTTGATACTACTCAACCAAGCAACAAACTGCCAACCAACTCACCAACATTAAACAACTAGCCATAGAGTTGCTGTAACACTTCACCTTTCACCAGCTCTGGAACAGCTTCCAACCTCAGAAGCATAGGGAGGCAAGGAATCGCCGATGTCGATCTCAGTGTCCTAAGTTTCTGCAGGGAATCGAAGTCCTGGAGAATTTGTCCTTCCGAGTCCTTCAGTCCTAGTCCGTGCCCCGGAAACGGCTCCAGTTCAAATGGTCACGTCTTTACCTCTGAGGTCAAAGCAGTCATCGAGCCTGCACAGCTGCGAAACCAAGCTCATCAAAATTGATCACTGCGAAGCCAAGCCTTCACCGCCGCAAATCTCGAAACTACCTCCTTTGTCCCATCTTCTGCACACTTGGTCCAGCAGCGTCAGAGATTTGTGGCTGCGTTGAGTCACTTCCATCATCTAACGGCAAGAGCTTCATCAAGGTACAGTAATGACACTTGACATAAGTGAACTTCTGAAAGCTATGGCTGCGCAATGATTCTCCTTTTAAAGAGCAGCTCTCCTTTTTCCCACACAAGGCACCGCTTGAAGTTAGGCCTACACAAGGCCTCGCAGCGGGTCCCCGCTTGGCACCACCAAACGTCGTTCTGGGCATGCAATTCTGCAGTCGCCCTCACTGACAAAAAATTCCAGTCTTGCAAAGAAAAAATGGAGCTAGAGGAACTGGCGGTCGGAGTTGCCATGGTAAAGTGACGACTGATCAAATGCAGGGCTTTATGTAAGCCCGAAATTGATAATTGTCCTATCAATGATCATTATGGCTTGGGTCTTGGGGGTACATTGGTGATATGCTTGATCTAAAGTGCTGTTGACACATCTTCTTCACAAGACTGCTCTCACGCACAGCGTAGGAAAGGTGCTGGTGCCGTGGCTGCAGGCATCCAGGTAAACAGAGATAGGTGTCGGGCATGGTCCATCCACATTGTTGTAAATGCAGAGAGTTTACTGAGGATAGACGGCTAAAATAATTCTACAGGAATGAAATATGGGCCCAAAAAAAAATGAACAAATCACGGAGTGCCCTTAAAACGAAGGTGCCATCATTATTTTGAATCTTAGAAAACGACATTTTATGACCAATTTGAGGATCGTTCGGTTAAACCGTTTCCCAAAGCTCCCCAAAAAACATCAGCTGTGGTCCGCCTGGCTGAATCGGTTGGTCAGATTTTGCACGAGCAGGTGAAGTTTTACCGGATCAGCGGACCAACCAGAACAGCTAGTTCCATAGCAACAGCTGAGTCCTAAAGTTAAAATACACAGCATGACAAACCTTGCAGCTCTGCTTAGATGTTAGATTTCCAAGCCTACCCGGTTTCTTTTTGCTCCATAGGGGGGCCAGGATCCACAGAATGAGCCCCGAATGGGAGCCGTTTCGGATGTGCACCAGGCCTTGTCCTCGCTGAGACTCCAACGTAGCTCATTTCTCCGTTTGGAGGATTCGATTCCCGCAGACAACCGTTGCCGAATGGTTGGCAGCGGTGTTTACTTCGCCGGATCTGCAGCGCAAGCACGCCAGTAACAGACTGGCATGTTGAAGCAAATGATTAGTGCCACCTTGGGAAGTAAGGGGTTTAACATGGTGATCAACCACAATTAAACATGTGAATGTAATTCACAGAAGAGGTTGACTACAACTGACCAACCAGTAACCATTAACTCGCTCAACCATTAATCATGAGCCAGTACCCATTGACATCCACTAACATCCATTCACTCGCCACTGATAAGCCCTATGGCTTTGCTGTTTTCAGCCACTCATTCGTTGCCAGACGGGACGACCTGTGCCAAACGCTCAGGCCGCTTCATGCGAGCCTTTGACAAAGACCGCGAAACTTCCCTGAGCAGGGTGATGATGTCAGGATGGCCAACAAATGGTTGACCATAGATGGTGGATTGATGGTTAATGGTGGGTTAATGGTCGATGAATGGTTAATTGATGCTTGATTCATGCTGAATTTGGTAAATCAAGGTTAACGATGTATGGTTAGTCATGGTTCATCAATCCGTGGTAAATCAGGGTTCAGGGTTCATACCGGACAATCATCATTGACAACTGCCAAGCTCATGCATGGCGAGCAGTGAATGATCGTCGGTACCAACACCCATGGCACCCAGTGGAACCTCTGAATGCCATCGGTGAACTGTGAGTACCAGCAACACACCATGAGTCAGCAGTAGCTGCAAATTGCTTGGTGCTGACCCCTAAATCCTGATAAATACAACTGGTGGTGAATTCGTTCACAAAAAATTGGATGGAAGAAACGGCAGCATGAGCCAGCTGAAACATGCCGTAGTTATGAGTTGCCTGGCAAGCCATTCAAGCAGAAGTACAGGGCTGGGTATTTGCCTGGTCATCAACGGTAAGCCTGGTCATCAACGGTAAGCCTGGTCATCAACGAGCTCCGCTCGCTGGAACCTAAATCTGCCTGCATCAACACGTCACAAGGAGACAATCTGTGGCGATTAGTGACCATTCCTATTGATTAAGCGAAACCTTTCCCATTGACCTAAAAACGAATTCACTTTTCTTTCGACGATTTCTTTTTTAGACAGATATTACAATGTAAAAAAAAACATAATTGTCAAAATGGGCGTACTTTGGATGGAACAAGGGAGAAAGGCAAAATGCCAAGGAGTGGAGTGAGGCTGGTGATACACAATGGAAAGGCGGGAAAGTAAGGGAGAACTTCAGTGTAAGGGGCGTGCGTGAAAGGAGACTGTAAGCTTCGATCAAAACTGCCAATTCTCAAGTCCCAGTTGAGCCCAACTTGGACCAAACGTTTTCCCTACTGGCACTCGGTCCAAGGACAGGTCAGAAGGGCTTGCTTGACGAAGATGTTCAACCTCCTTCAAAAAGGCTTCATCTGGAGAAATGTTTCTGTCTAAACTTGAGTACATGGAAAGGGATGGGAGATGCATCTAGTGCGAAAATGGTTTGATCGCTGGCAAGGTGAAGTGGATTTGTTCCTTCTTAATTTGCAGTGTTTGTAAGGATGACTTAGAAGTACGAGAGTGTGCCGTCGCTTATAAGATGGTACTTCGGAGGGTGAAGTTCCCGAAGTTGCGTTTAATATGGAAGTGTAGCCATGTGTGCCCATGGCTGAACTATGTGCGCACGATGCATTTCCGCAATTCGGTTGCTGTTTGTGGCAAGTGGTCAGTTTTGTGCTCTGAACTCTTCGACCTTAAGCTGTGCATAAACTTCCCACTTACCAGGGTTTCGGGCGGGAGCAACAAGGTCCAGTTTCTTGGTGAGACAAATGTCGTTGTGTCAAACATAGGAAGCGGCAAAACACTGTAAAACCAACGGCATGTCAAGTCCCCAAATTATAGTTCATCTCTAAAAGCATGAAAAGCTTATCCTCCGTAAGTTTCCAGTCAAGATTCGCTTCATCTTCCAAAAGTGCCTGATTAATCGGCATATCTGAGACTCTGCGCTGAGACATCTTGTTCAAGGCGCTCACAAAACAACGAGCGTACATCACAGCAGTAGCCTTGGAACGAACAACTGGGTCACCACTTGGTTCATCTTTGAGTCTTCCACTTATCGACATGAAGACACGATCCCATACTTCAGTGGTTCTAGCGAAAAGCAGCCTCAAAAGCCAATACCCATGGTCTCTGGGACTCACCAACTGATTCTGTTGCTTCCCCAAAAACTGAACCTCGGATTCCACAAGCTCATTCAGCTGTATCCCAGCAATCCCAGCTGAGTCAATCCCTTTTTGGAGGTACTGTGATCCCTAAAGGTCAAACGAATCCAAGGGAGGTGCCTTGGGGAGGTCCCTTGAAAAGGTCCAAGGGACAAGAACATCTGAATAATCTTGCAAAACCTGCCGCAATTCCTTCCGGCTTAACAGCAAGGCCCGGCTCTCGACGGTGACTTCGAAGCGGCCATGGTGCTTCCAGCCACTGAGTCAGGGAGCACAAGAGATTGACTGGTTACAGTACCGGTGCTGATGACCAGCTGATAATGAATAGGTTGGTGTTGATAGCGAATATTGATGATTGAACATCTTTACATGAGGTTTCGTGACCCGAAAAAAGACGCGCGGTTGGCGCTGGCGGAAGTTTCGATAAGAAACCCAATGCAGAGCTAGGCTGTCTTTTGATGCATTTTGCCAGAGCGATCCACTGAAAGAGCGACAGATGGCTGGAATCCGTCTTCTGTCTATCTGTCTGACTGGCTATCTGTCTATCTGTCTATCTGTCCAACAACCTGCCAACCTTGCTAACTATGCATAAAATGCTCCATCCCATCCAGCTAGCTATCTAGCTAGCTAGCTATCTATCTATCTATCTAGCTATCCATCTATCTATCTATCTATCTATCTATCTATCCATCCATCTATCTATCTATCTATCTGTCTACCTATCATTATGTAAATGTATCTATCATCATCTATCTTTCTATTTATCTATCTAACTATCTATCTATCTATCTTTCTTTCTATCTATCTATATTTCTATCTATCTATATCTATCTCTATCTGTCTGTATCTTTCTGTATCGTTCTGTATCTATTTGTATCTATACCTACTTACCTATAAACTATCTGTTTATTTGTTGTTTTATCTATCTATTTTGCGAGTTTGACTTTCCATTGTGCTTCGCACCAGAGCTGCATGCACATGACAGCCTCAGACACGTTTAACTTGCGAAGGCACGCGACACGCTGCTTGACCGAGCCTACTTTTCAAACATCCCGGAGCATGAAACTAAGGAAAAAAACACAGCATGTAGCGCCGTTGCCATCAGTCACGCACGCACATCTGTCTCTCTCTCTCTCTCTCTCTCGCTCTTGACATCTCTTCTTCTCTGACCTCTCCGCTGCAGGACACCTACGTACTTCAACTTTCCATCAGTCGGAAGTTTGACATCTGAACTGCCTTCGACTGTTGCGAATAATAGCTAATGCTCCTATTTTTGATGTTTGACATCAATTCTGAGATGGAGCTGTTTTTGACAACCCATCTTTTCGGCGGATGGTTCCAGATTTTTGCGGACCCATAGCCACTGTTCCCCCAAATTGGCTGATCTTGTTCTCCTGTTTTAGAAATCCTGTTTCGCCCAGAAAGTATCACAGTGGCTTGATACTTACTCCCATACCAGTTGTGGAGACATCCTTTCACTAAAGATAGCAAGGTGGTTTCAATATAGTTTCCCTATGATATCTATGATGAATTTGAGGATCATCTTTTCAGCACAGAAGTGATCACCGATTCCTACGGTGAACAGCGGGTCGCCGCCTGATCCACAAAGCTTGCTCGCTAATGAACTCGTCAGCCGCAAGATGGAAAATGCAATTCTGGAGACTGGCCTCATCAGGCTTCTTTTCAGCGCAGTCCCAAGTTGGACCACAGCACTGCCCAAACTTGGTGACCAACACTGAGCAATTTTCGGGGGGAGTGTGCTTGCAAGCAAACAGTAAACCATCCAAACAGGATTGCGACAGAAAAGGCTACGGTAGAATATCAACTGTCTAGGGTACGCCCTCCGGTGATCCGGGAACCAGAGCCATCGGAAATCATGGCATTACGGACATGTCGTGACCAAGCTATGATCATGGCTCGACACAACAGTTTCCGGTAGAGGAGTATCAATGGGTATGCTGCTTGACTCTGGGGGTTAGGGGCAAGAGCCAGACCCATATGAGCAAAATATTGGTTCATCCATGGTGGACGAGAACCGTGGATCAACGCGGTCAAAAGGACAAGTCCCCTGTGTACCACCACACTTTTGAAAGCATGGATACTTCCACAAGCAAAACAATCACCCTACAGCAATATGGATACGACCCCGGATATTGCAGGGAGCGTCGACCCTGCCATCAGCTACAAACGTCAGGGTTTTTTCTGCCTCGCCATACAGCAGCCCCACATGCTGCCTTGGACTCCAAAGACAATCGATGCTCCATCTCGTCCTCGGGCTTCTCCAACACATGCGCAAGATCGTCTACAGGAGGTGGACTGGATAATCGTCGACGCACAGTCATCAAAGCGTCCAGAAAAGTCCGGCGTCCTTGGACAGATCATCCCCCGGTTCGAGGGATTTGGGGCTGCAATGGCCAGTGTCACTACTAAGCCTGAGGTGGTACAATTATACTACGTATTTGTGTCGGCAAAAAAGCCCAGCCAGTCATACTACCTAAATCTAAACGCCAATCGGATCATCACTGCGTGTTAAACGGCCGTTCACCCACCACCTGGGACCAAGTGTCGCCGCTGGTTTGGCTCCAAGGGTGTATCCTGAATTGCATACAAACCAGCACCAGATGCCAAGATGTATATCCCCTGAGCCTTCTCATGTCGACAGAAGACTGTATCGTTCCTGGGCAGCGCTGCGAAACCCGCACACACCAATGTCCCACATGTGAATATGACTGCTGTTTGCATGTACTTAGAGACTATGGATGATTGTAGTCTGTGTATGTCTGTATGTGAGTCTTTCTCGCGTTGCAATGAAGCTACAAGCACCTCCCAACATCACAACGAGCTTCTCCAACAGGTAGAGCTCCTGGACCGCCTCATTACACACGTTCAGTTCCATGGTGCTGTTCGCTCGCCCGATCTCCAAGAAGAAAGGGTGGTGGGCCAAGGTCAGGCTCCGAGCTTCATGGAACAGCTCCCGAACCTGTCCTTCAGGTAGGGTGAGGAGGAGCTGCATGTGCTCCTGAAGCGCACTGCCCCAAAACCAGTTCGAATGAACCAAGGAACATCCAAGGAACTAGTGGAACCGATGGAACCGATGGACTCTTTTTGAGTTCAAGATCAGTATCTTCTAAATGTCACATACTGAACCGACATAAGGGTAAGTCAAATGTGGAGTTTGTGCCGAAGGGGCATCTCGATTTCTCCCAATGTGGCTTGTGGTCATTCTGGTCTATTAATTCGAGGCAGATCAACTGTTTCTCATGTTTCCAGCTGTCCTGTATGCTTGATCGGAAATGCTCCCTTTCCACCATCTTTCCTCCACAGGAATCGCGGCAATGGAACAGTTCCATGTGGCCCTTCGAGTTGATGATGATTCCCCATGAGTACCATAATCATGGCTGATAGTTCTTAAAGTTACACAAAGCTGCTTGTGGTTTTGAAACAAATCACGCAACTTTGGCCGGAAACCATGGAGACCATGGACAAAATTCAAGCTTCTGATCTTCATCGTGTGCGTCATCGAGACGCCACAACTGCCGCAATACTTCCTCACCTCAGTTCAGCCACTCGTGAAACCAAAACAACTGGGGTTGTGGTTGGGCTATGGGCGACCAGCGTGGGCAGCTCGTGGCTGATCATGGGTCTCCGAAGCTTGTTGTAGCGCTACGCCATGACTAGCAAGGTCGTGATAGACACTAGAAGCCAATTTATGAGCAATTAGCCATTATCAACTTCATCAACCATTACTCAACCATTACTGTACTCAACCACCACTAAGCAGCTTGTTCACTGGAGCTATCCTTATCAGTATCGGAATCGAGTTACGGAATCGAGGATCTGCGTCATCTTCCGGGTGCGCCGTGCGACATTGGCCATGATATTCGTCAAGACGGAGACAAAAAGAGAACTGACGCAGAGTGAGACGAAGGTTGCCTCAGCGCAAGTCGTGATACGAAGGTTGCCTCAAGAAGATCAGCTCTGCGCCCTTTCGTGATCTGGATCCTCTTTTCTCCAAGAAAACGGGGGGAAGGGGGTTCGCGTGATTTTCTCGAATTTTCCACATTCGACATCTTAGAAGAGCTTGCTGTGGCTCCTAGATGGGCGGCAGTCCATTCTCAACCACAATTCATAGTGCAAACTTCTACCCTGACAGGGAGCTACAATGATAGGCAACCAAAATTCAATAAAGTGAGCTATCCTAAAAAGTCTTGCATCAGACGCGACCTGAAGCAACAGCTCTGGTGAAAGCGTTCATGTTGAATCCAGGTGTTGATTAAAAATGAAGAAGAGGGCCTCTGAAGTAGACGCAGGGTTTGATGATTTCTATACAGCTTCAGATGAATATAAGCTGATATAGATCACCTATAAATATCTTGAAGAAGATCATGGGTTTTGAAAGAGGGTGTTTCGGAGGAAAATCAGAGGACCCTGCCGAAGCGACCATTTCTCGGCAATCACTACCACTATCACGAGATGAGTTAGGGCATGACAATATGTGATAATCAAAACTCAACCACTACCACTATTATGGACCATGATCAACACTTTCTAGTCTTCATACCATGACCAACAAGCAGAACTGTTATTAGTTATTAGGTTTGAAAGGTTCATCTCAATCAGACATAGTGCGTACCTTGTGTGTGTTCGGAAAAGGTGCTTGAATCACCCATTGAAGATCCAATAGAGGCCGGGGCATGTGCATTATCTAAGTCCACAAAGACATCATTGATACGAGCCGAACCATGCCACTACACTGGATGGAAGACTGTTGGTGTCCCTCTGCGCCACAAAAGTCAAGAAATCCTCCCACAAAATCTTCATTTTCAAGCTGACAGCTGTCAACCAGCCGACTATATAGCCATTGACAAGCCCCTGCAATCTTTTTGCAAATTCAAGCGCCATGTGTTCTTGGTGCTTTCTGGCGTTCCCCAAGAAACCCGGGTTTGCGGGCCGGGGAAACTGTAATTCTTCAGATGTTCGGAGATTTTAATATGAGGGAAAAAAGGGATTATTGAAGAAGTAGTATCAAACCACCATTACCGAATCTTGATTCCGCCTTTCCAACCGCAAGTCCCACGACTGAGTGACGATGATGGCGAGCCAACGTTCAAAGACTGTGTTCAGCTCTACATTCGCTCTCAGAGATGAAGCAGGAAGCCTGCAAACCACAACATGTTGGGTCCCTGGTCTTGTCATGGTGTGGTCAAATGAAATGGGTCTGATTCCTCTCATGCCAATTGAGAACTGTTATGTTCCTCAAAGCATTAAGCGCTGGAGCGCGTGCAATTCTTGCACCTCGAGACAGCCCACTCGATGCTTCGCGAGTATTGCTGAGCAAAGGAAGTCTCCGTCAGACCTTCTTCTCTGGCCCAGCCACCCTCAACGTCGCCAGCGACATACCACAAGCTGGCCTCGACATGACAATGAGGCATCAATAGTAGGGGCAAATGGCTCATGTTGGAATGACACAAACTTGGTGCTTCAATTGGCCAAGTAGCCAGGAAGTGAACTGCTACCATCACGCACAACAGCAACGTAGCTAGAGACAGCAGTGCTGATGAAATCCAGCCCTGCAAGAACATCCTGAGCTGGGATTGGCAAAGAAACTGGCATCCTTTCCTTGTACGGAGTGAGGGTAGTAACCCTCAGTTCAAGTTGATTGACACTGACAAGCTACAGCTACTGAACTGTACCTAGCCTAGCTGTAAATCTTAAACCTGCAAATCTTATTCCACATATATATATATATATTATATTTATATATATATATCCATATGTTTGTCCCTTCAATCCATCGAAGGGATCTTGGGGTTGAGTTCGGGGGCAAATGTTGTGTTCAGGAACATCCGGTTGCTTTCTCGTTGTCACCGTTGCTGCAAGGCAGCAGAGCTATCAATCTTGTCGGAGTTGATGTTTCGTTTTGTGCTATTCTGTGTTTTGCAGACCTGTCCCATCAAAAAAACCGCATTAGCGCACACCGAAAAATACGCTAAAATCGCGGAATTGTTTTGGACAAAATCGTTGCAACAGCTTTTTGAACAATGCGCAGGTAGAAATCTGGCTCTGCAAATCGTGGGCTCCGCACATCTGTTCCTTTTGCAGGTCTTGTATCGGCGAGGTATCCTCTACGAGAGTCACATCTAACTACTGGGTTGATGTATGTCAATGTCACATGTTACAAATTTTGCTCTCTCAGCGTCCTCAGGTGTTTGTAGAAGTTAAACTTCTTCATCAGCGTCATCAGCTTTCGGAATCTCATCAAGCGTGCAAAGCGCACAAGGCGCACCAGCCGTCTAGCCCGCAACGCACGCAATAGCCCAGAGGCTGCAGTATCTGATTCATCTGATTCTGAGCCGCTTTCCGCAAGATTCACAAAGAACAAAACTTCTGGCGCCAACATCGCTATGTCAAACCTTAGGCTGGCAAAAACCAAAAAGCTAGCTGGATAAAGGAGTCTGAGTGCAGCGTCACGCTTCAAGTTTAAATCAAGGGATGAATCATGTGAGTGCCGCTGGGTAATCACAGAATCTTCAAAAGGCGGCTCTAGGTCTCTAAGTTCGACACCAAAACCATCCTTTGAGATAAACTTTTGCAACATCTGCCAGGCGAGTGTGCAGAATGTCGTTGATGTACACTGCTGTCAGGAAGGATGCAGGCACGTCTAAAAACCAATAGCCCGTCGTGAGCCAATTCAGCACATCAGCCACTTCTCGGAACTTTCCGTCGATGTTGTACACTTGCAATGGTGCAGTCAAGACCTGCACCAATCCCACTCCAATCTAAACTGGATATTTTTCACCCCCAGAAAGGGGGTTGAGAGCACTAAAAAAAACAGCACTTTTGCACTTCTTCGGAAATAATACCACATGTTCCCTCTGCATTTGCTGCAAAAAGTGAATGAACTCTGCTTGTCCGTTGTCTATCTTCCATCTAAAGTTCCAGAATCTTGTCAGCCTTCATGCATCTGGTTTGATCAGGATCGATCTAGATTTATCCTTCTGAATCCAAAACAAAAAACTATGTTTCTAGAACTCGTCTGATCTCTGGACTAGTTGCCAAATTCTGTGTTTTCGCTTCTCGTTGTTTTGATTGATGTTTTTCTTTGGAGGATTTTGCGCCAGAAATAATCAGAAGGGGCTGTCCCAATATTGAGGGGCCGTAGTTACAGGTTTGTTTGCTTATGCTTGGTCTTTTTTGGTTTTAGATTGATCGGGATCAATCCAGATGTCATTATTCATTGCCTGTATTATGCTAAGGGTAGTGATGTAGTGATGTAACACATAGAACACATTACTCGATGGGAATTCTTCAAAGCCAGCATAGAATGGACCTTGGCCATGCCATCAGTTTCCGGGGAGCGCCCTTACACGACGAGCGCTGTTAATCAATAGCCTTGGCATCCACGAAACTAGTGGCTGCTCTCACCAGCCACGAAAAGCGTAGTCACCAGGAGTAAGCCCAACCATCCAAAAACATGAGTGCACCCACTAACCCTGAACAACTGAGCAACCACTTAATGATCATTAGGCTTTAAGAAATCACAAAAAGCACAAGTTACCACAAATAACCATAAGTAAGCATAAAAACCAAAACAGCCCTACTCATTTTTTTCATTGGACAGCATTTCACTGCTGCAATTGTCAAGGTTAGCATGATGGTTGTTATGGGCATGTTCTGACTGGTAGTCCAATGGTTGTTATGTTTTGATGTTTCCTACGATTATTATGAACTTTTGCTCTAGCCGTCAGGGATATGGCTATGGTTGCTATTGCAATTGTGAGAATGATTACCAGGAGCAGGTATGATCAACCACAATAGTAGTTACTGAGACAGGAATGAGTAAGTAACCAACATGAATTAAGAGTAACCAGATTGAGTATGAGTAAGCCTATGTACCATACAAACCAGCGACATAGGCACCGTAAATATCCATAAATAGCAATGAAAATCAAGACTACCACCACCATAAGAATAACCATAACAAATTAGCCATAAGTAACAGTTTTGATCAAAACTAGACATCATGACCATCAAAACCATGGCCAAGAAAGCATAGCAACTGGAATGAAATCAATCACAACAACAACAACAACAACAACAACAACAACAACAACAACAACAACAACACATCAATGCCAAGTCTGTCCTTTCGGTACTTTGGTACGGCACTGGTGCGGGGCTTTATGGTTTAAAGCTATTTCGAAGGTTCAATACGGCACTTATGGATGATGCACTTGTGGATGATATCATGGTTCCTTATATATAGTGACTTGTGGCTATAGACTACTGATAATTGATTGAAATGTGGTGGCTCATGAAATGGTTCGCCCCTTGTCTGATGGCAATTGTGGTGGTTGCAGTTGCTGCAAGCAGTTTACGTAGGCCTTTTGGGGGTACCCGAACGATGGGGGACCAAAATCATCAAAAATCTATGACTTAGCCGCTAAATGCATTAGTTTCATGTGTGTAGCAACAAAAGGCTACCACCCAAGTGGGTCGACTCAAATGGAATCCACCTGCATGGAGAAGCCCAATGGATCAGCACAAAATATCATCTTTCGAATCGTGGTTGCACCCTTGGTGAGGCGAGACTAGTAAATGATAAGCTCCCTAGCCTGCTTGAACAGCTACATGGAATTCACCTCAGCATCTCAGCCAGAACCCCCGTCCACATACAAAGCAACACCACTGTGTATGGTGATGCCTAGTGGAAGCTGGGTGCATGGCAATGCTGTCGTCTTCCTTGAACAACTTAAGACACTGTGGATGGCATTGTTAGCTGAATGGAGTCCACATACAGAATGTTCATGCTACAAATCCAAATCTTGTGCAGCTGACCATGAATCCCAAGCACTCAGGAAGCTGAGAGTCTGCTAAATTTCACCACCAGAACAAACTGCTACAAAGGTATTGTGTACAAAGCACGGGTGTTTTTCATGTGCTGTTGATTTTGTTCTGGTGATTTTGTTGTGCAGTGATTTTGTTGTGGTGATTTTGTCGTGCTGGTAATTTTGTTGCGGTGTTTTCGCTGTGCTACTTGCAGTAGACGGATTGCAGTGTACAGGATGTAGATGGACGTGTATGTAAAAGGCATTCAAGCAAGCTCAAACTCATCAAATTTGGCGCTCACAACACCCTTTTCGCAAATCAACCAGCCTCAGTACACAGTGCAAACATTGCCAGGCAATCCCAGAAGATTCGCTTCCGTGACTGCGGGTGTATGGCACATCCTGAACGGGGCTGGGCCGAAGCGTGACTTACGCGCCGGTTGACCGTGCTGTCTTTGGAATTGTGGTGCTGTGATGGCGAGGTGAAGGATGGCGAGGTGACGGCCAATCGCGTCTTCTCGAGTTCACACAGCGTTTCGTCAGGGATATTCCATTCTGGACAAATCTGAAACCTGAAGTCACTTCTCCGTAGTACTCGCTCGAAGTATGTGGCCGTTGTCTGCCGTGCCTGGAGAGCGAAGTGAAAGCTCATGTCTTTGTAGAAAATCCAACAGCTCATTTGTTTCGTCCCCAAAACCAATCTACAGCAATCAATTACAACCATCAACAAATGCTTTGAAATCGACTCAACATAGATTCACCATATGCCCAATACCCAATATACATCCATCCAAAGATCAGCAAACAAAGATTATCTAGACACGACACGTGCTGATAAGCAGCTCTTCGATGGACAGCCTTTTAATAGGGTCAGCATACACTTCGCATAGTTGAATAGAATGAAATGAGATGAAATTATCATCGTTGTTGGTTTGAAATTGTCAATAATTCATTTTGGATTTTTGTTTGCATCAGGTTGCAGCAACTGTGGAGCAAAAGCGAAAGTGACCCGTCCGGTTTGTGGCTTGCCCAGAGTGCGATGTCAGAGTAAGCAAGATTCAAAGAATTCAGCGGTAATTCAGCGGTATTCAGTTGGTGATCGCAGGTACGTGGAGTTGGTCAGACTGACGGTGTCATCACCACACGTCTTCGTTGGGAATCTGTGTGCCCCCCTGCTTGAAGTTCTACGTGTACTGATGACAAGAGCTTGAGTTTCAGGGTTTCCTACATCTGAAAGTTGTGCTACAACATCTTGATGAATAGTAAGGAGTCTATGGACACTTTGCAACAGGTCTGTTTTCAGGTGTATGTGCAAGGGCAACAAACGGGGGGTTCGGGTTGGCGATAAGAAAGATAGATGGGCACATAGATAGGTAGACAGATAGATAGACAGGTAGATAGACAGATGGACAGATAGATAGATAGATAGATAGATAGATAGATAGATGGACCGACCAACCGACAGATAGACAGATAGATAGATAGATAGACAGGTAGATAGACAGATGTTGATGGACAGACAGACAGACAGACAGACAGACAGACAGACAGACAGACAGACAGACAGACAGACAGACAGTCAGACAGACAGACAGACAGTCAGATTGATTGATTGATTGATTGATTGATTGATCGATTGATTGATTGATTGATTGATTGATTGATTGATAGATTGATTGATTGATTGATTGAGAGATAGATTGATTGAGAGATAGATTGATAGATTGATAGATTGATAGATTGAGTGATAGATAGATTGATAGATTGATAGATAGATTGATTAATTGATTGATAGCTTGATAGATTGAAAGATAGATTGATAGATTAAAATATAGATTGATAGATTGATAGATTGATTGATAGATTGATTGATTGATAGAAAGATAGATAGATAGATAGATAGATAGATAGACATATAGACAGAAAAATAGATACGTAGGCATAGGAAAAAAAACAAAAATTTACAGACAGAAAGAAAACAAGGTAGAACATTAAGCAAAATGAATTCATAGAGAAGCAAGTTTATGCCATATGCATAGTTAAAGGGCGCGTAAATCATACACACACGCAGCTGGGTAGATAAATAGATAGATAGACAGGTAGATGGTTAGATAGATTCCTAGATTGGCAACTAAGGAAGTTGAAAGGAAATGGACTGCATTGACGACCACCGCAACCTTGGTAAGTCCGAGTTCCTACGGGTGAAACTTCTGCCCCGAGGTAGATCTCTTACGAAAGTTCACAGACCCATTGAGACCTGTTGGGACCACTACAACAGTCCACCTCTGCACTGTGAACTGCCTCATACGTGCAAACGCACGTCTGACTTCAGTACTTGCAAGTTGTTTCAGTCCAAAGGAGAGTCCTTGTCAAAAGGAGAGGCAAACATCTCGAGCAACAGACCTTTTGTCTGAAGAAATCATGGGAGATTGGAGAAAGTTGCTGCCGTGCAAAATCATCCAAAATTTGCTCAGTTTTCGTTTCCAATAGCCAAATAACATGCAATCGCCCCAGTACACCAGAGGAAAAAGCCAGAATCATCGACACAAGTCCAAACTCACAAGTTCCAAAACCCACTGATCCACCGACGTTTTTGGAAGTTGCTCGGCAGGACCGCACTTATCCATGATCAAGCTACACAACTCAGCACTTAGCAACAGTTGGATTCGCTTAAAAAGGTAGACAAATTTGTTTGTACAACTGGATTGATGACACATGATGACCAACTCCTAATATTCACATACTCACCATTAGGATGCTGCCTAGAATGGGACAAGAAACAGCTCAGCCGTCAAAAAAAGTCCACTTTGGGCTCAAGTCCAAAGCATCCACAGGAAGAACTCACAGGAAACTTTGGCAAGGTTTTTAGGATGTCGAGCAGTGTGTGGGATCAAAGCACAACGCTATTTCTGTGGTTCAGAACGGCTACGAATGGTGAACTGCTACGCTGGAGATGGTGAACCATCGATCTGCTGCCAGGCCACTCGGATGGTGAAGGACTCCTCCGCCTTGTTGGAGGAGACTTTGGTCATCAAGGGCTCCATGCCCTCCAAGTCTGACAGATTGGAGCCAGCTGGCGTCACCTCCTGCAGTAGGTAGGTATGCTACGAACCATGAGCATCAATGAGCATCCATGAGGTGACGAAGCATCCATGAGCGACCAGGGTTGACAACTATGACACCATGACTATGACACAATGACCACCATGAGGATCCCAGGATTAACTATTGCTCAGGGGATCCCAGAAAAAGATTGGTTCTGCTTGGGAGCCATGATTGGTACCCAAAAGAAACAGCTGGTAGCACCTCACAACGATCGCTTCGTCAACTGCTCAGAATGTGGAGCTGGAAGACAGCTGGAAGAGCCATCGCCCATGATCAGCAATTCTCTTCCCTTTCAGTGTGCTTTACGTGCCTGCGTTAATCATTCATCTGGAGAAGTAAGACCATCCGTAGCTTGATCTGGACAAGATTCAGAGGAAAAGGTCTCCGAATCTAAAAACATGATAATACATGTACCAATACATGTACCAATACATGTGCCAAGACCTACCAAGACTTCCCAAGTTCCAACCACAGCTGTTCCAAACAACAGACATGTTAGCGCAGCCGCACCTTGGCCTCAGCGCTGTCCGTCGGTTGGATGCCTCTGAAGGAACGCTTGGACTTCATGGTATTCGACGGCGACAAGAAGCTCTGCCTGGGTGACCCAGGGTCGTGACATCCAAGGGATGGCCATGGACATCATAGGTGAAATCGTGGCTTCATCATAATTAAATATGGTTCATTGACCTAATGGTTACCTAATGGTTGGTGGTTCATTAGGTGAGCGGACAATTCATCATTAAACGAATCCATGCCCAATGATAGTTCTAGACTCATGTCCATGAACACCATCATGGGCGGGGGTTCCCGTGGTGGGTTCCGTTACCACCCATCCTGGGCCGTTCGATGTCTTGCTCGTAGATCTCTTGAAGCAACGACTGCAGGTCCTGGGCGAAGATAGTGAGGCGAATCAGGTTGGTTTCTGTGCACAGTAACATCAAAACCTCACGGTAGTTATGGCTAATTGTGGTCAGTGAATCTGTTTATCTAGGCTAGTTAATCATAGTTAACCTATCTACTTGATCATAGTCAATCTATTTATCTAGGTTAATCATGATTAATCCATTCAAAGGGAAAAGAGTCCCTTGGCAACACCAGCCCCGCCTGGATCTGCTTCATCATT
>VSDK01024403.1:4876-20536 GCA_009767595.1 Symbiodinium kawagutii
CGTTCATCCCTGGCTTTTGGGATTTGGGAACGCTCACTTTGGCTACGGCATTCGCTCCAACATATTTCCCAATTTCTGCTGAGTTTGCCGTGGTCTACACTTAGTCCAGCTGGTTAGCCTGTGGGGGAAGGCAGCTCTGTACATTCAGCTTTTTCTTTGTGACCTTGGATTTTCTCCTCAGGATAGGGCGCGCTGCTAGTTTTTCTCCTCTGCTGATTCTTTTTGCTCACATTCATATTCACCCAGCTCCACTTGGACATTTTCCTGTTTCGCGTACAAGCTCGAGCTGGCAGGGCCGCCATTGGCGATCCGGGAGACCACGGTTGCTTCATTCTCGATATTTTGGTCCAAACTGTATTTGTTCTCCGCAATTTACAACAAGTGGTCACGAATCCTGCCGTGCGTTGAAGAGCATTTCTCATTTGTGGATACACAGCTCTTCCACGTTAATTCATCTCAATTAGTCCGCTGGCAGTGCACCTTTGCCCATCGGGTTGCCCTTTGTTTAAGGTGCTGGCAAATAGCCGGCGATTCTCACTAGTGGCGAATCCTTCGTGTGATCAGCCACGGTAGAAAGCGGGTTGCTGCTGACGTGTAGACGCCAACAAGGTTGGTATTGCGTAGGGGTTCGGAAAAAGTAATTTTGATCACCCAGACCACCATTATCAGAATTTTCATCATCATCATCATCATCACCATCATCATCATCATCGTCGTCATCATCATCATCATGATCATCATGATGATGATCAACATCATCATCACCTACATCGGTCTTGTATTGTCATCGTTGCCGCCAAAAAAATCATCACCAACAGCGGAAATGTCATCGTCCCCGTCAGCATCATTCGCATCATGAAATTCGTCACCATCATCATCATCATCATCATCATCAGCGAGACTCGAGAGTTCCGCACCACCATCTTGATCGTCATCAACATCATCATCATCATCATCACCGCCATGACCCTCATCAACACCATCACCCTTCTTACCATGATCATCATGATCATCATAACCATCTTCATCGCCATCGTCATCGTCATCATCATCATCAACATGACTTCACAGTCACCGTCATGATTTCAAAATCATGTTCAAGCACACTGGTTTGTCATCAACCTCATCATCCTCATTACCATGATCGCCATCAAATTCCTGATCATCATCATCCACAAAATCAACGATGATCAGGATCAACGTCTTTGCCAGAAAACAAAAACACCATTGTCATCATCATCATCATCATCATCATCATCACCATCATCATCATCATCATCCTCATCATCATCATCATCATCATCGCCATCATCATCATCATCAACAATTACATCATCATCCTCATCATCCTCATCATCGTCATCATCATCATCATCATCATCTCCATCATCATCATTATCTTTGTTGTCGGCATCATCGTCATCATCATCATCATCATCATCATCATCATCATCCAATGGACATATTTTTTCTTTGGTCAGGTTTTATTTTGCAATATGCATTTTGTCATCGCCAAAAATTTTTCAATTTCAATGGCACCAGGCAGAGAACGCAGTTCGCAATTTTTACAGTTGTTTTTGTTTTCCCGATCCCTGTTCCAGTACCAGGGACCAAAGTGCTGCCAACAACCCCATCGAAATTTGAACGCAACATCTTGAAACCAGCCATAAAGTCACCAAGAAATGGCCATCCCGAAATTTTTTCAGCTTTGTGTCAGAGTTGCACATGAGATGAGGCCGATCAAAAAAAAACAAAAATAATTCAAAACAAACTTGAACAAGGCTGGTAGCTTTTTTGTTGAGAACGTTTTCCAAGGGATACCACTATTTATGCACGTCGGTATGTCACGAACAGCTTGCGTGGACAATCAGCAAAGCGATTCAATTGCAATTGACCATTAAAATACCATTAGATACCCGGATAGTCGGGAAGTACAAACCCATACAATTATTTTCTTGAAAGAAATCTCTTCCCAAACCTCTCACGGCATCAACCTAATGACCTAATGATTCAATCACCTGGAGGTGGTTGAGCAGCAGTACACATGTTGGCGGTTGATACATTGTTTGATTGCTTCATACATTTTGACATTGTTTCATACATTTTGATTGTTTCATATTGTCTGATTGCTTCATATTGCTTCATTTCTTCTCGTTTGCCCTTAAGTCATCCGAATCCATGAAACATTACCGAAGCCATGGTGGAATGGGAGCGGTGGCACTTCAAACTGCGGGTCCCTCTCGTGTGCTGCAGTGTTGGTAGACCTTTTGGAAAGCAATGCTTCGTAGCAAGGGGAAATTGTACCCATTATCAACTATAAACCACTTGCAAACTGATCATGAAGTCATCCAAATCATGAATCGAATTATCCAGACAGAATGAACCAATGGTGAATCCTTCAGCAACAATCCTTGCTTACGTTGGGCTAGGGAGCTGCCATAGTGAATTGCTGTCGAAGCGATCAACCACTCGCATCAATGATTGACAACTGCTGGGGTTTACTCAGAAAGTTGGAGCCTTGTGGTGTGAGATCTTCATGTGCTTAGTGGTGATGGGTTGATGAGTGATTGATGAGTGATTGATGATGGGTTGATGATGGATTGATGATCGCATCATGCGCCTGTCACTCCAAAGGAGTTGCTGTCAGGCCTTGATGCCTCGCTGGATCGCTTCGAATGGTGACATCCTCAGCCGCACTCGAGAATCAACTCGTGGAGCCCAGTGAGTGAAGTGGTTTTACACACGTTGGGACCTGGTAGTCACCTGCGAGTCGCAGAGTGTTGGTAGAAAGTCTGAAGCCATCAAGTGATCCACTTCATAGGTCACAGTTTGCGAAGTTCATGAAGTGATGCTGGTTGTGTTGGTTGAAGCGCCTACTTGCTGTATGGTGCTTTCGATGGGCACGGGCACCAAGCGCCTTCAGGGGTGGAGTTCACCCATAAAGCTGGGAGGAGCCCGATCGCACTGCGATGCCTTTGCATTTTTTCCATACCTAGACCCTGAAAGTCGTTTAAGAAATAGTACTTAAAGTAAGCCTATTGCGAAGTACCTTTGAGAATGCTACAAGTAGCTATTTATTGGTTGCTTAGTTCATGTTACTTTTCGTTCATGCTCCATGTCTTAGTCGGCTACTGTGGAGTGTCGACCCGCCGAGGCCACGGCGACCTTCATGGAGCGCCCGCGCAGCTGCCGCAGTGTGGCAGATGGTGCGGCTCCGAGTCGACGTTGAGAGAAGTTGCATGATGTCCTTCAGAAGCTGCTGAAATATGTAGACTCAATGTAGACTAAGCTGCCAAGTTGCTTGTTGTTTGAGTTGTACCATGTGTCAAGTATTCGGTCCACCAGTAGACTTGCGCCACATGAACAGAAGTGAGGATTACACATTTTTCCCTTGTTGGTTGCATACGCTTGTTGGAGTCAAGAGATCAATTGGTGCACAAGAGGAGGACAGGTAAACCAACAGTATTGGTACCAAAAGCCATGGTTTGCTTTAAGGTTGAGCGTGCTGGTGCAATACTGATATCTTTCTAAAAAAGATAAGATATGTTTGTTATTGTCAATTTATCATTATCATTTTCATTATTATAATTTTGAAGCAACAAACAAACGCCAGCAAAAGAAAACTTGTTTGGACAGTGGACATTGGCAATTGAGCAACCCTCATCCAATCCAGACAATGAACATGTGCCGGATCCATATCCCAGACTCATTGTTCAGTGTGACAATCAGGAACAACTGCAGCAATGACAGCCAACGTTAGAAGAGCCTAGCGCCAGCAGGTCAGAGAATAGGTACAAAACATGCACCTTTCCAGCTCAAGGACCAACTCCACAAAGCAAACAACAAAACACCACCCTTACATTCAGACTGCAGTCTACACCCACACCCACATGCAAAGCACAGCGAATCACTCCACGAACAAAGGTTGGCCACCAAGAATCGGGCTTTGCCACTGCAACTTGAACGGGCCGATGGCTCTGATGAATCGGAATCGTCTGTGCTTGAAACTCCTGGACCCTTTCCCAGCCTTTCATCGCGTCCTTTCAAAGTATTTGGCGATACCACAGGGAGGAAAACATGAAAAATACATGCAACAACGTATGCTGCACAGAGAAACTTTGCAGTTTTGAAGATTCAAGGCAATGCGATGATGAGTCACATCATGATGGGTGCAAATCAGGGAGTGTGATTGCCAAAGTCATTGAAAGATATTGAACTAGTGACAGTAATGTAAGACATCGCAAACAAAAGTCAGCAATGCACAACATTTACCAACATGAAGAGTCCCTCCGATCTGCCAATTGACTTCAACATGGGAAAAACAATAAACCTTTCCATACCATCAATATGAGCATATGAAACAAGCATCAAGCAAACAGACATGTTTAGACATGGCAGTTGCCAAGCATTGCCTATATACATCTCGCTTGACCATTTCTGCGGCCGTATGGAGAGTGGCTTGCGCATCGTTTGCTTGACCCCCTCCGCCACCGATATTTGCGTGGCTTTGGGGCTCCGTCAAAACCTGGTGGGGGTGACGCATGAATGTGATCTCGAGGAAGCCGATGGTCCTGTTCCGAGAGTCATGACGAAGGATGTGTTGCGTGAGGAGAAGATCTCTTCACAGGATGACATTCATCGGAAAGTCAAGGAAATCTCTCAAGCTGCTGTAGGATGCAAGGCTGGAGGATCGTTTGACGACATCCCATCTTTGTATCCTATCGATGCAGATGCCTTGGTTGCGGCGCAGCCGACACTCATCATCACACAAGATCTTTGTCAGGTGTGTGCACCCTCTTCTCAAAGTGTTTCCAAGATCTATGATCATCAAAGAAAAGAACCTGTTGATGTGCTTTCCCTCAGCCCCCAAACTCTTGAAGAGGTTGTGAACAGTTTTCGGCTGGTTGCCTCTGCTGCCGGCTTCCCAGATCGCGGCCACAAACTGGCAGATCAAACTCAACGACAACTTCGGGAACTTCAAGAGTGCGTTCTTCGACACCGAGATAGCACGCTTCCTACACCGCGTATGTACTTGCTTGAGTGGCTGTCACCACCATTTGATGCTGGTCACTGGATGCCAGACATGATGCAATGGGCCTGTGTGGACTTTGCTGCAACAAAGTCTCGCCGGAAATCCGGGGAAGTTACCTGGCAAGATGTAGCTGGAACAAAGCCAGATCTCTTGTTGGTGGCTTGCTGTGGTTTTGACTTGGATCGCAATTATCAGGATGCACTGGCTGCACATGATGAACTCGCCAGTGTGTTCCAAAGTGCTGATGGAAACCGCGGATGCGCTTGGGCAACTGATGGCGACCAGTTCTTCGCAAGGCCTGGGCCGAAGTTGCTGCAAGGTGCTGTGATCATGGCGCTTTGCGCCTATCACAATCAACCGAAGGTGTTGGATGCTATCAAGGGCCTGAAGTTTGCTGAAGGTGTAGCGTCCTACAAGAGGATTCCACTTGAACCTGGAGTGAAGAGGAGGAAGACAGAAGAAAGTCAGCAGATTCCGGACATCGAAGACTTTTTCAAACTGCATGAAGAGGCTTGCCAGCGAGGCGAAACGTTCTACACAGACCCAAGCACTGGGTTTCTGGTCTTCACTGAAGTTGCTCACCGGAAACGAGGAAAATGTTGCGGTTCAGGCTGTCGCCATTGTCCCTACAACCACGCGAATGTCCGGGACGAGCAAAAGCTGGCACGGATTCAGCAGCCAGCAATCTTATTTCGAGGGACACGCTCCCAGTTTTCTCCCGACTCAGCCACTGCAATTCGTGTTTTGTTCTTTAGTGGTGGCAAGGACTCATTCTTGACCATCCGTGCCCTTGCACAGGAAGCATCCAGCGAAGCATTTTGTTTGGTCTTATTGACAACCTTTGATGCACCGAGCCGAATCATTGCACATCAAGACATCTCCATTGATGTTGTCCAGCGACAAGCAAAGCACTTGGGCCTGACCCTGTTGGGTATCCCCATGCACAGGGGTTCCAGTGAAAGCTATGTGAGTCGGGTGAACCGAGGGCTGCAACTGCTGGAACGGGAGTTTGGAGTGAAGGTGAAGAGTTTGGTCTTTGGAGATCTTCATCTCGAACACATCAAGTCCTGGCGGGAATCAGAGATGTCAAAGCTGGGTTACGAACTGGAATTCCCGCTCTGGCATTCTGCCTATGATGAGCTTGAGCGGCAGTTGATAGCTTCAGAAGTTCCTGTTTTGGTTTCCTCGTCCACCATCGAAGCGGTCCAACTGGGCCAACCATATGACCAGTCCATGCGTGATGCCTTGCGCGCAAAGGGCATAGATGTCTTTGGGGAAGGAGGCGAATTCCATACAGTGGTGGAGGTTTGGAACACAGAGCCTGAGCGTGCACTTGGTTTGACCAAATGATACCAAATCTCTTCAGGTTGAGGCAAATCAGATCAAATTTTCAGATTGTTTTTCACCCTCCAGGTTTTTTGAAGTGATCATTCGCGACACAGATGGGAGCTGAGCGGCACCCTATCGAGCGGCACCAGCAGATCACCAGGAAAAAAGCTCCCGGGCGGGTCGTTAAGGCTTCGTCATGGCTGCTGTCTTGCCCAGAGTCCAAGTAGCGCTGCTTTGGAATGGAACATAGGACGGAAACATTGGATCAGATCTGAGAAAATCATTGCGTGTGATCATTCATTAATAGTGGTTTTCATGGATTCCTAGTGGGGTCAGGGATTCAATAAATTGACCATGAAGCAGAAACCAAGATAAACCAATTGTATAACTGCTAACCATCACCCTTTGGCCCAGTTGTAGAACTGTGTGTGGGGGGCATCCCCTTCGCCTTCGCCAAGGAAACCCAACCGGCGGAGCTCGGTGCCTCGGAGAATCGGTTCAGGTGCTTGGATCATGGGTGGCTGATGGGCTGCTTGGTTGGTGGTAGCTTCTTGGGAATGGCAAGATGATCAGCTGACTGGTGACTGGTCAGCATCACCAATCTTGGCTGATCTGGAGCTGACTTCTTCGGCTTAAGATCGATGATTGGCTACACCCAGCATGCCATTTGTTGGTCCCAAGTGATGCTCTTGGAGGTCCCTGGCTGAAGCAAGCTGCTCAACAATGATTAGCCAGCTTATCAGTTTGTTGAGGAGCTCACTAACCATGATAGCCACATCAGCCGGGTCATTGACCGTTACCAGTTTATTAGCCAAAGTATCAACAATGGCTGATCATTGATTATCAAAGCACTTCTTGACCACTATGAACCATCTATTGACAATCATCATCAGTCATTACTCAACCAATTGTATTTGATCAATTTTGAAAATTATTGACCACAATTATCACTAGCTATTAGTCATCAACCACTTGTAAACCATGACTATCACCATGTATTTCATGTGGTATTAGCCATCACCATGACCACCACCATCACCTCACCATCACCTCACCATCACAGGAGCGCCTCAATGACTGAGATCGCAACGGACCTCATCGTGGCCACACAGTCAGGTGCGGCACAGGGCGGGGCAGCTGGGAGGATGGTGGATCTCTGTTGACGCTGAGAAAAGCTGAAGTGAATGGATTTCCTATGTCCAACAGGTTTTCTGGTTGGGTTGTGTGGGGTTGAATATTAAGGGATACCTGAGGAGCAGGGGATCATTGATGATACTGGCAATGGGAGTTGTAGAATCATCGGCGATCATCATGGAAATACCTGGGCTCTTTTGACAAGCCTTCGCAGCCTCACCACCCGGGGAAAAAAAGAGATACTGTAAAGTTCCGATCGCTTTAGCCATTGGACCATCACCAGGAATAGGACACCAGCAAAAACTGCACCTCGAGTCCCAAATCAGGTAAATAAACTGGCAAGACCACGGGGGCTACACTGATACACTACATCTACCTTCATCACTTTGGAGAATCTGGCTCTACATGGCTTCCCCACGTATCATTCCAAAACGGAAAAAAAACCATTGGCACAGCGAGAGCAAGAGCCTGCGATGCTTTCAGCTGCTTTGTGTGGGTGGAAAACAGATCCTCAAGGGATGTGGGGATGTACCCAATAGATTATGGGTTTTCTCCTTTTGGCTAGTTCACATCCCAACATCGTTTGTCGGAGATTCTGATGTAACCACGAGGGTCTCAAGCCACCAATCAGCAAGAAATGCCTGGCTGGCAACATCCCAACAAGCCGACGACCTGTTTGGTGCAACGTGGGATGTGAACAGCTGTTCGGGGTACCTACAGGCCATTGACCCATGGCCGGCTATGGCGATATCAGTTGCTATTGTTGAATCAACATCTGTAGCCACCAATCATCAGTTGTTCATCATCTATTGTCCTTTGCCCATCATGAATTATCATCAATTATCACCATCTGTGATGGATGACGCCATTTAGCGCGAGTAGCCACCATGAATCATGATCCAAGCATCATGGATGCCATGGATGGCCAAGAACCATCGACTTTTCACCATCGATTTGTGCATCTCGTGACCAGATCTTGTCAGAGCTGGCCCTGCAGAAGCTAAGGTGGGGGCACTGCCTTGTATTCCAACGTGGGCCCACCACTCCGCTTGAACGTTGACAAAGAGCACCTGGGATCTAATTCAGATCCTGTGCGCCCTGTGATAACTTGTGGCTCATTGGCAATTACTGGTCACAACTCGTTGATCTGAGCACTGAAATGGATTCCAATCTTCGGGACGAACTCGTCACAGGACAATGCGGAGGAATTCTTGTTGCTAGTTCGGTGCCAAGTTCGTCCAGCGGCTAAGATTCAAGTTTCCACGTCACCTTTCCCCACGTATCTTCGAAAGAAGTATATCATCTGTTGTTTATCGTTACTGAACAAACAGGATAGATAAGGAAATATGACAAACTACATAAATTTATAAGTGAGGATCACAGATATAATCTGTTTATTATCCAGAAATATGATAAACTATTTGAGAACTTGATAATAGAAACTTGACAATTGTTGTCTCACAGATTTCTTGGTGAACTTTGGATCTTGCAACTCCTGGCGCAGCGGCACAGCTGTACTGAAGGTTTGAAGATCGGTGCTTTGAACGACCGTCCGGGCCCAGGGAGTGACGGGATGAAAGCAATGCAGGTTTCACAGGTGCTGATCACTGGACATGTCCAAGCGGAACGGAACCATCCGTGTCTGCATTTGCACTCATGTTGGTCAGACAATGTGCCAAAGGGACTTGTAACATGGGTGTTGTCGGAGTGGCCACGCTTTCCTCAGAACTGGGCTCGAGCGGCCCTGTAGATTTCCACGGAAACATCTGTGCAGTTCCGTTGTTTGCTGAATCCATCATCATCCTACCTTCGCAGGTAGGCTGCCGCAACATGGTTTCGCAATTCATGCTAATCCTGCTGCTGAGCTTGCTGGCAGGTGCCAGCGGTGCTCGACCCCATCGGCACCTGATCATCCAGGAGGACGTCCAAGCGAAGCAAGTGAGGCAGCAAGCCTCGGCGATCCAAGGACCTGGGAGGTGGAAACCCTTCCAAAGATTGAAAACCTGGTGGAGAAAGGACAAAGCTGCAAGGAATGGCAAGGCTTCAGAGAAGAAAAAGACTCCAGCAGTTGCAAAGAAGGACAAGGCTCCTGCGGAGACAGAAAAGGATAGTACCCCGGAAGAGGCAGAGGCAAACAAGGACAAGACTCCGGAAGAAATCAGAGAGCTGTTGAGGAAAGCACATGGTCCAGGCTCGCCCTTCCACGAGTTGGTGGACAATATCACCTGGAGTAGAGCCTTGGAGTCAGATGAGATGAAGAGATTCATCTCCCAACGTCCCACCGAAGGCTTCGAAGCCTTCAGGCTCCTGGCAGCAGATGAGGACAGCTATGTGAGAGAAGACGCAGCTGTCTCGCCGGCTTGGCCGGAACTCTTCCGCCAGAATGCCACGGAGGCCTTTCAGATCTTCAAGACGTTGGCCGCTGATGACGATTCCGGGGTGAGAAGCCATGCAGCTGATAAAACTCCGGCTTGGCCTGACGCTTTCAAGCACAATGGCGCAGAGGCATGGCGGATCTTCAAGAACTTGGTCAAGGACAATGATGAGAGTGTGGGACGACTTGCAGCTAAATCCCCCGCTTGGCCGGCAGCCTTCCAGCAGAATGCTGCAGGGACATTGCGCCTCTTCAAGGGGTTGTTCACGGACAAGGATTTGTTAAGAAGTGCAATTCTATCGCCCGGTTGGCCCCCAGCCTTCCAGGATAATGCTGCAGAGGCATGGCGCCTCTTGAAGGGGCTGGTCACGCACAAGAAATGGAGTGTGAGAGGAATAGCAGCTGAATCCCCAGCTTGGACTGCAGCCTTCAAGAACAATCCGACGAAGGCATGGCGACTCTTCAAAACATTGGTCAACTACAAGCTCTCAAAGGTGAGACAACATGCAGCTGCATCTCCGGCTTGGCCGGCAGCCTTTCAGCAGAATGCCGCGGAGGCCTTGCGGATCTTCAAGACGTTTGCCGCAGACAGGAATTCAGATGTGAAGAGAAAGGCAGCTATATCCCCCGCTTGGCCGGGAGCCTTCCAGGAAAATGCAGCAGAGGCATTGCAGATCTTCCAGCCTTTGGTCACGACAGGGAATTGGGAGGTGAGAGCAACAACAGCTGCGTCTCCGGCTTGGCCTGAAGCCTTCAAGCACTTTCCGATGAAGGCATTGCAGCTCTTGAAGCAGCTCGCCACAGACAAGGATCACCACTCGGTGAGAAGAGCCCTTGCCGATTCCAAGGCGGCTTGGCGCGGCCTCACCAACGCCTTCCTCCCACGAAGTGCGGACCTGTTGCGGGCAGCTAGTGACCTACAGGCGATTGCCATTGTCGGACACATGAAGAAGGTGGAGGCCACGAAGATGCTCAAGGACATTGTGGCGATCGTGCAAAAGTCGCATGATGAGGAGTTCCTGGAGAAGATGGCCAACTATCCGCTCACCCTTGCTGCCAAGCGGCTTGTGGAGATTGCCAACGAACAACGAAAAGGAGCGGATGATGCGAGAAAGAAGACCGAGGAAGCCTTGAAGGAAGCCAAGGCAGAACGAGCAGCGGCTGATGAGGCTCGACAGTTGGCAGAAGCACGGCGAAAAGAGGCTGAGGCACAAAGAAAAGAGGCTCAGGAGGCTCGAGAAGAAAGTGAAGCGCGACAAAAGGAGGCTGTCGCAGCAAAGGAAGAAGCAGAGCTTCAAAGGCAGGTGGCTGAGAAAGAACGCAAAGCGGCCGAGGAGGCCCGAGAAAAGGTGGAAGTCCAGCGAAAGAAGGCTGTGAGAGCATGGGAAGAAGCAGAGTCACAAAAACAGCAGGCTGAGAAAGCCCGAGAAGACAGTGAAGTACAGCAAAAGAAGGCTGTCGCAGCAAAGACAGAAGCAGAGTTACAGCAAAAGGAGGCTGAGAAAGCACAAAAAGCAGCCGAAGAGGCACAGAAAGAAAGTGATCTGCAGCGTGAAAGAGCGGATCAAGAATCGGAGCTAGCGAAAAAAGAGGCCAGGAGGGCCCATCTTGCAAGGCAGAATGCAGAGAAGGCCAGAAAAGAAAGCGAAGGCCATCAACAGGAGGCCAGAGAGGAGGCAGAGAAGGCCAAGCTTGCACTTAAAGCTGCAGAGGAGGCCAAGGAGAACGCTCAGAAGGCAGAGAGACATGCAAAGCTCCTGCTGGCTGTTGCAGCTTGACTGGAAGGATTTGTATTTTTGCTTCCGCCACATGTTGAATTTCTGTTTTGGAATTGTAGCTATTCTTCATCACATGCTGGTGCATGATTTTTTTCTCCTTACTCAACTGGGCGTCTCTGATTTTCGGTTTGAAAATTGCCATTCGCTACGCTGTCGGGGGTTCTTGATAATTATTTTTGCTTGATTCTTTTGATATACTTGGCAGTGTACATGTGTGAGATTCCGACACGATGTCACCAAGCAGAGTTGGAATTGTTGGATCCCCTGCAGATTTTCACAGTAAATGAATTTCGAATGGTGTCCTGGAACAAATTAGCGCTCAGGGAGATAAACTCCAGTTCCTTTTTGAAAACTGGGGTCAATCTAAAACTGAGCGGTCTAAACATGTTCGCTTGAAAATATACAATCAACGAGACAGAGGAGAAAGTGACACATTATTCTGAGTGAAATGTTTCACAATGTGACTCCAAGAGCTTTTTGTCGGTGAACCATTGTTGTTTGACGCATAAGCCCTTGTTGTGTGAAAGACCCTTGCTGTTTGGCATAAACCTTTGCAAACTGCGGTTTCCATGGTTATCTGGCATAGTTTGGCAAGCGCTCTCATTCATGCACAGTAAATGTTTTTCAGATACTGGGTAAGTTTGCAGTGTTTGCTAGCAACAATGAGCATCAAAAACATGCTGTTATTTTGGTATGGGGCATTGCCTGTAAAGACTGGGAGAACTTTGCATTTCTCGTGGTGGCTTGTGAGGCTCTGCTCTTTGGTGCATCGGCCGTGTTCTTCTTTCTGCTGTGGTTTCACTGGCCCGCGATTTCCCAGTGGCGAGAGGAGTCTCTTGGCTGCGACGTTCAGAGCGTGTGAATGGTTGTGGTCAGGCCGGAGAGTTTGGGTATGTTTCTTCATGCTCTTGGATCACATAAAGAGGTTTGTCTCCCCGAGTTGGCGTGTTTCTTTATAGTTTTTTTTGGTAGCCTTCAGCGTTTCAGAGACCATCTTTGATCAGAGCAGCAGGTGAAAGTAGTGGCAGAGATATAGGCCTAGTAGTTGTCATTGGTTTCACTACCCTTCTCGTGCTGGAGTTCATGGGGTCTTAAGTAAACCGCTGTTGCCACGTGGGATTTCCACCCTGAGAAAAGGCTCCTTGATGAAATTCGCCACTATCAACTGACAACTTTGGACTTCAATCTGTTGATGTATGGCTATAATTGTTGTATTTGACATTCCTATGGGCTGCAGCATTTGCACGTGCCCAGGCGGGAAGTGATCCGACAGGCGAAGGTGGCATTGAAAGAAGCTGAGCCTTGGCGGTTTTGGCTGGAACCTTAACATGTTTTGATCCACCCACCTCTGGATAAGCAGGGCGAGTCCTTGAAAACTTGCGCCCAGTCTGAAAATACCGTGCAGCTAGATGTGGTAGCTCAGAACTGTTCAAAAACCGGCATCACTGCGTAGCGTCATAGCGCCTGTCATTGTTTTCAAAGGTGACAAAAGATGAGTTCAGGTCTAAATTTTTCGAGGCCGTGATGTCTCAGGCACCAACATTTGGAGCAGACCATGATGTCATGCTGGGCTCTCGCCTTGGACCGTTGACACTGCAACTGATGGCCTTGGTCGAGCTCAGGAGAAGTGCACAGCTCCGTCATCGTCAGATCCGGCATCGCCTGTTGACTTGGACGTCCTGCAGAAGTACCGGGAGATCTATGAGAAAGTTGACGTCCTCTACAAGTACGAGTGCCTGAAGCCAGTTGGGCCCTCAGATGCCAGGCTAGCAGCTGAAAGAGCTGAAACAGCTGACTCGGTTGGACTCTGTTGGACATGGAATCCTGCCAGGTCACCAGTTGTGAACCGTGAGATTTGTGTTGCTGACATGGGGGGGGGGTCTCATTCCATCCTGCCTTCGGCTCAGGCTTTGAGAGAAACCTTTCGCATTTGTACCAAAGCCTTAGAGGACGGCCTGTCCAAATGGGATTTCTCAGCGGTGGAGAAGCAGAGCCAAGAAAGCGAATCAGACGCTTGGCTCAGGGAACCGGTGAACAAACTGTCTCAACAGTTCTCGACACGTTCTGCGGCTTTTGGTGAGTTCTTTTGTTTCCAGACAAGCGGACAGATACAATGAAATAGTAGATATCAATTCGAGGATCCGCTGTGATTGTTCCACCGATTGGATTGATTGGTTAAAACTGATTATTAGCTCGGCTATCACTGACTACATATCAGCTACAACTCATCTTGGCTTGTTCGGGCGACAATTCTTGAAGGAAGTTTCGAGAATCATTTTTGACGACAAGATAGCCACAGATAGCCACAGTTCTGCTTTACAAAACAGATAACTGAAGACGCATCAGATGAGAGTGTGGCTGATGAAACTCAATTCCTTCCATCCCAGATCAACCATTCCAACCCATCTAATCGGTCTCAATCCAACTCAGCATGCAATCCACCATCCCATCCATCTGTACCCAACACAACCCAGGCTAGTCCAAGCCATACGACTTCACTACTGTTCTAGCAAAGTCCAATCCGTGCAGAATGCAAACCACACCAGTCCAGTCCAACGCAATCCTGTTTGAGACTGCTTTCCTTTGTTTCCCTGCTTTGGACCCACGAATTGCCATTTCAAAGCTTAGATGCTTGACCAACTGGAAGGATGAGCTGGCAGTCGTCCCATTGATGCTTTAATTGGGCGTATGATTTGAACGAAAGCCCAACATACAACATTGACCCAACAGAGATCGCAGTTCCTTCACGCTAAACTTGAAGAAATGCACAAATGCCACGGTTGGCAGTAGCCTGTCCCGGGTTCATTTGGTGTGCCAGTTTCGACTGGAGTCCGTCCCAGACCATCCTATCCCGAATTTTACAGTATTTGGCTAAATCTTATTCATTACAAATACATAAAATCTGCTACAATCCAGCCCAACTTATTCTGCCCGTTCCAACCGAAACCAATCTGGCAGTCTTGGTAAATCTAATCCAATTCACCCAACACCTCATAGTCCAACCTAACCAATCCAATCCATCCCAATTCGATCCAAATCATTAGAACCCAATGAATGCCAACCTCTCAATTCGTGCGAATCTACCATTACCCAACGTGTTTGTTGTTTGATGTTTGTATCTATATCGAATGACTAGAAACCAACAAAAGCACATACAAAGATGGTGAGCATACAAAATCCATACAAAGATAACGTCGCACATTTTGGATTTTGAGCACTCAAGCCAAATCGTGACCAAAGAACAACGATTGCCACAAAGAACTCTGTTGCAACCAGCTATTGAATTTGCAACCAGGGCCTCGACGTGAAGCCTTGACTTCGTTTTCTCGCTGAAGATGTGTGGTCTATCAATGCAAAGCCTTGTCCGCAGACTGAGGACCCCATGGCTAAGTTGGCCAAGGCGAACTATGATTGGGCTCGTGGCTTCATCAATCAGAAACCGGGAGAGATCGAACATTGGGAGCCTTTGATGAAGCTCTGCCACTTGGCTTGAAGAGAGGGCCAGGTGCTCATGTGAGAGTTGTGCACTCACAATTTTTCAGGGCTCCAAAAGGACAATGGCAACCCTTGCTCCCCCACCTGGGTCGAAGAACAGCTTCCCAAATCCCAACGACTTTTTCAGCGAATGTCACTAGCAAGCTGATGCGTACATCTAAAAAGAATTGAAAGCGATTCTGCATCAAGTGTCCCTAAGGAAATATCCGTATTCAAGAAAAGATCATCAAAAAATATCGTTGGATGGGACGTGCACGAGAGATGGAATGATTGTGAAGAGAGAGAGAGGGAGCGGGAACATCTCAGATGTGATGTAAGATTTTGAAATGTACTGGTGTTTGAAGATGCTTCCTTTGAAGAACCCTTTGCTAAGACGTTCCGGGAACAACCCACTTCAAATTTTTAAGTGTAGCATGTTAAGTTCCACGGTGGTGCAATCCTATGTCACTTCTTCTTCCAAGCAGCGCAACTTAAGATATTAGCCGCTGCAGAGTAAACTTCACCACATGCTGCGGCAG
>VSDK01024403.1:20560-49745 GCA_009767595.1 Symbiodinium kawagutii
CACAGGCTGCGGCAGCCGGGGCCAGCGGCCATAGGCGAAGAGCTGAAAAGCCGTGCTGAAGAGTGCCTTGGATGAACTTACCTCTCGGCCCTGCCTCGAAAAAGTGTGGTTGCAACTGTTGGTCTGTTGGTTTGGATCTGCTTCAAGATTCACTTTGGGCGTCAGATTTCACAGTGCAACAGAGCCAGAATGCACTGTGCATTTGGCGCCATTGGGCCACAGGTATCCAGAGACAATTGAAAAGAAGTACAAGGATCCAGTGGAGCGGTGCATGGAAATGTACCGCCAGGCTTTCATGGCAAAGTCTGTGGCTTGGCAATGCCATGTGGAGCGATGCTTGTGGTGAGACTGGCACGGGGTCAAAATGAAATCTGAGGCTGTCAGGTGAGTTACGTCGCCCGCTGACATGCAACAATGAGGGGCTTTTTTTGTCACAAGAAACAGGGATATGTGCGCAAGTATGTGCATGTATAGATCACACGTATACCCGATTTATGCAACATGTATGTATTGTATGGAACGTAATGCGATGTTGTACAGGTACGGCAATTATAGCGCATGCGTGACATGGATGGTAAAATGTCCCATATATATATGTACGCACCCAGGAATGCATGTGTATTTGCATGTATGAGTATTGTGCGTCAGTATGTATATGCAAGTACTTTTCCAGGTTGTACATATGGTTATGCAACATATGCACACGCTCATGCATGTACCATAGGTATACGCATTTGTAATTAATGCAATGGTACTGCAATGTCATGTAATGTATTGGAAAATTAGGCAATGCAATGCAACTCAATTTAGTGTCATTGATTTGATGTGAGTACATGCCATGCCTGTAATTTCCGCATACCTTGGCCCATGTTTTGATGCACTAAGTGGATGCACGAGTTCCGTCGCATGAGGTCTACTTTGAGCCAACCATTGAGAAGATAGCAGCAGCAACTGGAGCGAAAGCAAAGATTGGCAACGTGAATCTTGGCTGAAAACTTTGCATTGGAAGCAGTCACACTTTGGCGTTGCGATATGTCTGGATCATTCAGATTTGGAAAGGCCTATTGACGAACCGTGGCTGTGATAGGAGGCGGTAAGGTGCTTGCCTTAAGTTGGGCCCCTGCTGATCCCTTCTGTAGGTGGCCATAAAACCCAACCTATCATTTGGTCACAGCCAGCATTGTCACATTAGGCAGGCATAGTTCTAGTGTACATGTATGTGTTATTAAGTCCCACACAAAAATACGCAGTTTTTGGAGTTTTTTGAATAAGAAAATAGATACATACATTGATTTGACACAATACTCGTTGACTGTTCTGAATCGCCGAAGAGCCTTTGGATGAGCTTCTTCAATGATCCTCGCTTGAAGGAAAGGCATCTTCCGCTTGGCAGAAAAGAATGCGCTGCGGCCCGAGCAGGGATTGATCTGGGATTCTGTGAGAGCTATGCTGGTGGGCCGCACTTTCAACCAACTGGCGCAGGCGGGATAGATTTTTTGGACGCCTCAGTCCCAAGCGATAAAAAGAGCAAAGGTCAATTTCTATTGCCCGATCGGTATCCCCTTCGTACCGAAGATGCAGAGACTCTCAATGCTCCTTGTGCAGTGGGGGAAAAGGGGGTTGAAGGTGCATTGCAGGTGAAGATCTAAGCGACTTCTCAAAGTGTGGCTTTTGACTTGCATTTCCCAGCTGTCACCCATTTCAAAATGTGATTACTTTGGAGTTGCTTAACTATCTCTGACACTCTGACTTTTGGCCCAACATGCCCAAACCATTTTTTCCCACTATCCTTATTTTGCGGTAATGTCAAATTGATGATTTCCATGCGGTCTCCCACTTATTCTATTTGTTTTCCCAATGTCTGTGATGTTCTGGTCAACTTGTTTACCGTGTCCTGGAGTGTCTACCATGTGTGTTTTGTCTACGGTCTGTTGTCAAAAGATGTCACGAGGGGTAGCCGATGGGCTAGAAGTCGTCTGCACTTGAACAAGGTTAGGAGTCACGGTGACTCTGCTTCTCGTTTGGGTGCATGTTGGGAACAGTTTTTGTTGCAGAGTTGGTCTTGTTGCTGCTGCTCTTGTCATTGGCGGCGTCAAAGTTTCCAGTGAGTGTTGTCAGT
The DNA here is from genome assembly GCA_009767595.1 of Symbiodinium kawagutii. Lineage (NCBI taxonomy): Eukaryota > Dinophyceae > Suessiales > Symbiodiniaceae > Symbiodinium > Symbiodinium kawagutii. The sequence goes on from VSDK01024403.1 coordinate 22,680, forward strand.
CTTGTTACACCATCATAGGCATAGACCTTGATAAGATTCCTGTGTTGGCAAATCTTGCGGGGATGGCGCCATGTTCTGGTTTCTCGGTATTTCAATACAAGAAACCAACACGACGACTAGCTGTGGCTACCTGAGTTTCTTTCCTTTTAGACGTGGGGAGGTAGACCCTTAGCTTTCCTGGTCAGCTTCAAGTTGCAACCCATTACACTCCCTGGATGCCAACGGAACGCCTCTTCCAAGCCGCACTCACATCCCAGCAGGTGCTCCAGCTTCTGAAGGAAGAACACGATGCGAAGCGCATCAAAATCTTGGAAGTCAACAACCGCTTCGCGAAGCCCACGCAGGGCGGATGGCAAGACATCGCTGCCGCTTGGTAGATTTGGTGCTTCAGTTGGGTGGTGTTGTGCATGCGGGGTGGTGTCCTAGGATTGTCATGGGCTGAGGTGTACATCATGTTCACAGACACAGACTTCGACGGGCTCGTTGCAGAAATCCAGCTGACACACCAGGCGCTACAAGTCCCTTGGCGCACTTGGGAGGGTGGCCCAGGTGCATTGCCACTGCAGTGGTAGTGCCCCCGCTGGCAATACCAATGGTGACATCGCAGTTGCTGCCGGGCAGTTTGATTTGAGCAGACAACAGAACCGGTCAAGACAATGCTTTAGAACTTAGAACTGTTTGTTGATTGTTGGAATCATGTTGACCACTTGACCACTTCGCAACATACTCCGAGGAGGTAGCGTGCTTCCAACATCAGTTTGACCAGCGCCCCGACAGTTTTGTTGGGCCACTCTCTGGATGTTGAGTGGACAAATGCAGCTTTTGTCGAACCAAGGCGGTGAGAGAGAATTTTGGTGCTCACGACGCGCAACTTGGTGTGCACAGGTTGGCCATGAAGCGCCGCCAGATAGTGACAGTCTAGCCCTGCAATTGAATCAATGGTTGGAATCCAACCTATGAAGTCTATCTCATCTTGGTGCTTGGTCGTTCAAAAATTGTGAAGACATTGTGGGACTCTGTTTTGGCATTGAAGGTATGTAGCGAACCGTTTTGCAGCCGAAGCGCTGAAAAAGAAAAAGCAGGTGGGGCCGACGGTCTCACAACCCGCAAGGGCACTGATTTCAAACTGTGTCGGCGAATGGATGGATAATGAAAACAGCAGCCGTCAATAGTGCTAGCACAGCATCGCCATTCTTGAAGACGTGTTTCTGCAACCTCTCTGCCTCTCAAGCTTGGTCTAATGAGGTCCACGCAGGTCGTTCGCAGTCACTGTCTGTGAAACCAACAGTGGGTCTACATGGCGGTGTCGCAACATCATCGCCGCCATTTTTGTCACCATCATCAACCGTCATCCATCATCATCATCATCATCATCATCATCATCATCATCATCCAGCAAAATCATCATCGTTGTCGTCGTCGTCATCATCAGCATCATCGGCAGCATCATCGGCAGCACCATCACCGTAATCATCATCACCATCACAATATCCCTCAGATTCTGTAATTGAAACATGTCACATCCACTCAGGAGTTCGAAATTTGCCGGAGCATGTGAGCCGTTGCCTGCTAACACCCCACTGCCCACCTGCTTACCGACCCTGCTAGCAGCTGATGAAAACGATGGTCCTGTCTTGTTCAGTCTTGCCCCAGATGTTTTGATTTGACGGGCCTCCTTGAATTGTACCATGCTATCGACCTTCCATTGCTCAGAGTGATCCTGACAGGTCGAAGTCGCAGGCTCAGATTCTGTAATTGAAAAATGTCGCATAGTCTCAGTTCAAAATTTGCCCGGATACTCCAGAAGCATGTGATCCGTTACCTGTTAATCTGTTTAAGGACAATGGTAGCATATCGTTTGCCATTCAGTCTTTTTTTAGTGAACTGGGGTTTCACTTTTCGCTCATCTTCTCAAGTTCCTGCTTGGGGATGGATAAACATGGATGATTTCTCTGTGTTTGGGTTCCCCTTCACGTAGTGAATTTCTTCAACTCGGCTCTGATCTTCTCAGACAGGGTACCTTGAGCACCTAGTTCTTGGATGTTCACCAGGTATCACCAGGTATCACCAGGTATCACCAGGTATCACCAGGCCTGAACTGTACCAGTGTCATGCAATCGACCTTCCATTGCTCAGAGTGATCCTGACAGGTCGAAGTCGCAGGCCTTCCAGATTCACAGAGGCTCTCCGCACCGAATGCCACTGCGGTGATTAATACCACCACCGCGGAAGTCACGGCAGACGGTGGCTGAGTCACACCCAGCAGCCGCCAGATTATTGTTTGAGAAAAAAGACGTGCCGCATGGGCGACTGTGCATTCCTAAAACGTAGCCGCGAACAAAAGTGACCAAGTTTCATTCAGAACAGGTCCTTGAGATGACGGAACGGATTTCAGTTAATCAGTTTTTGCTGCGGAGATATTGCGAACAAAATCTCTTCACAGTCGCGTCGGCGCTAACCTACCAATGCCGAGGCTCGAACTTGAAGGGCTGCTGAGCCTGCAAAGTTCAAGCGCACGTGCTGTTGAACAGGATCGGTGGGCATATGAGTCAGTATTTTCTGGGACGTCAGATGTTAGTTTCTCCACACTTATGTTTCAATCTTGAAGATGTTGATGTTTTGGTTGATCACTTAGTTTCTTAGCTCGATGGGCATCAAGACGTCATGTCTCTTTTCTGTCCGCAGCACGGGATATCTGCGATATGCTGTGCCAAACTCGCAGGTTCCCATGAAAGATGCTGGCTGCCCAGTAGGGAGCACCAGGAACGAGTGGTCCCAGGCGGGTCAAGTGTGGATCAGGTGTGGCAACAGAGTTCCCAAGGATCCAAGGGTTTCGACCTAGCAATTCCGCACTGCCATAGCTCGAGTGTTGACGCTGTGCTCATGGGGCAAGCCTCCAGCTGCACCCATCAAATCGGAAAACCAACGAAGGATCCGAAGGGTTCTGCCAGACAGCTGGGTAGCTGCTAGGGGCGTTCACCAATCCTGTACCTGTAACAGCCACTAGTATTGCTACTTATCATAGTAGATCTTTCGTTATAGATGGTGGCTGAAGCACTTGGAGCTAACATACCAGTGGTGAATATACCTTGTTGAAACATGATTTTCTCGGCCACTTTGCCTTTGCGACTCTTGCGAGGACTTTCTGCTACCCTGACCAAAAGCACTTGGAGCAGAGCGGGCGAGCGCCGTACTTTTCAGCGCCGTACTTTTCAGAGGATTTGGCAACCTGACTGTGGAGAAAAGGTAGCTGCTGGTGTTCTACATGGAATTGTGGATCAAAAGCTGGAATTCAAAAAGTTCAATTCCATTCACAGAGAATATCCAAGACATGCTGGTCACTAGTCACAGTCTGGGCCTTTTTGATACTATTTTGTTCAATTCGGCCGATTTCTGTGTTTGCAAATACGCAATCGAAAGCGGTGCACAATTTCATTGTGCAGACGTTTCCATTTTGCATCCCGCAAGTCTGCTTGGCTCTGAGCAAGGTGAAACCCGCTTCTTTAATATCACTCTAATAAAGAGATGCTTTCATGTGTCATTTTTGGCGGTTTGATATGATTAAGTGTCGATGAGCGTGACCCTCCAGTGATTGACAGGTTCTGTTTGAACAGGGATCATTTTGAGCGTTGCATTTGTGGATGATGGACTTGGGGTTGCCACCATGCTTGGGAAGCATGGTTGACTACATTGTCACATTGTCATTGAACCAAGAACCAAGCCCAGCATGATGAAGCATGCCATGTGATTTTGCAGGTGGCTCATTGACAGCAACTGACAATGATAGGGTGCTCTGGCAGGCCGCTCAGCATCCATGAATGAGTGGTGACCTATCCAACCAGCCAACCACCCAAGCAACTCAACCAGCCCTGATCCAACAGCAGAGCTTTCCAATGTGAACTCAGTTGCTCCCATGGCGACGCCCAAGTTCAAGTGCCTGGAGCAGTTGGAAACTCAAAGAAGGTTCAAAACCTGACGGATCCATCAAAAGTCGTGCGTAATGGTGGTTCAAGATGTAATGATGGTGGTACGATGGCGGTATGATGAAGGCACAATGGTATAATAATGGTGGTATGATATGATGGTTGTACTCATAATTCGTGGGGCAGAATGATGGTTATGGTGATGGTACCGGTGGTATATGATGGTTTAATGATTGAAGAGTGATGGCATGTGCAAGGTTATCCACCATTCTACCATCATTGAACCCATCACAACCCTGCCAGGGATCCTTCCCCAACCAGAATCTTCCCCTGATGACCCTCCCTGGACTCCCCAGGAACGGATTCACCCAAGCTGCCTGGTACTGAGGTGCGAAGGCCTGATTTCCCTGCAGAACTTGCAGCTGTTGGAGCAGGCACCAAGTTTTCCATGTCATATCAGTTATTATGCATGCCGCATGGCATCATTTGCCGTCAGTAGGCCCTACGAATCATGATCCCTGCATCGTGGATGCCATGGACGGCTGAGTTGTCACCATTGAGATGTGCTTCTCATGACTAGGTCTTGTCAGAGCTGACCCCTGCAGAGGCTAAGGTGGGGCGCTGCCATGGCTGGGATGGGCGGTTGCAGGTGGTGCCATGTTTGGGCCATGGATCCGGGTTTGGGGCGGGTTGGGGTTGCTGGTTGGGTTCGTTGCGCTAGTGAGGTTGGGTTGGGTTGGGTTGGTTGGTTGGCTGTCTGGCTGGTTATGTAATGATAGCTGATTAGGGTCAATCCGTCAATGAGGAGTACTGATGGTTGCGGCCTGGTTTGTTCCTCGTTTGGTTTTTGATACGAACTAGAAGCTACAGGTGACTTGCATCCGGTTCCAATCAGCATCAACCATAGGTGGAAAGATCATAATATGCCAGTCATGATGTGTCACCCCTTGCAGTATGCGAGCATGATGATCGTGATGGTAGCCGTCCCCGAAGGACCCACTGGACTGCTACTACAGCTGGAACTGACAAAAAAAATCGTGGGCATGAATGGCCAAAGACATTGGGAATGGGCAGGTGGCCAACTGAGAGTAGGGAGTATCATGGGCCAACATCATGCGGGCCCCATTCATTGAATTGGGTGCTCTCAAAGGGAGCAATTCAATGTTTTGTTGATAAATCGGAAACTCTTGACATTAGCCAACAGTGCAGACAAAGTGGTTTTGTTTCCAGTCTGCACAAACAGAATAAGGAGATAGTATTCTATGATACCCTCGGTTCACGAACGAATATCTACAGGCAAAGCATTGGAGAAAGTGTAACCATGGGGTAGGTCCATCAGGTTGCCGAGCCTTTGTTGATCCAGATCTTTGTATCGCTCCACTCAGCTGCCATTTTGTGCAGAGTCGTACCTCCTCATTACAAATTGGCACATGCAGCAGCTGCCTTTGGTGCTGTGAACCAACTGGTCTATATACAACATACCCTCCTGTCAGCAGCAGCTTCTGCTCAGCTTTTTTCGCAGCAAGGACTACAAATCTGTGTCAACCCTGCTGGAGCCCTTTTTGCTCGATGCATTGATCCCTGGCCAGCATCGTTGACCAACGAATATTTGCCGACCATTGACTGAGTGGTTTAGCATCATGAATGTGTAACGAGTGTTATCAGCCTTTACTATATCTTCTTATTATTAACAAACATTTGCCAATCATTGCCACCACTCAGCAAAGAATGGGAGCAATTAAGCTGAAATTGACCATTAATCATGAATCAATTTTCCATCAACCATTGACCCGTGAGCAAATTTCGAGTTCTTGTTTGGAGTCGAGCTCACCCATTAACCAGTCGAACCATTGAGCTAAGCAAATTTCTCTGGTCCAGTTGCACAACTCCACATGGAAGGGATTCCTTTCCTTGCCTTCGCCGAGGAAGCAGAGCGGTCGCCAGAGTCCTCACGATGCCAAGAGCGACCAAGCCGCGGAGCGGCTCTGTGCCTTGGAGCTGAACAGCTCAGGTGGAGGATCGGCTGGTGGCTGCTGGGTGGCTGGAGCTGGGTGATGACTTGGTGGCGGTATATGGGTCATGATTGGGTGCCAAAGGCGGTGGTGGCGGTTGCCAAAGGTTGCTAAAAAGTGGATGAACAATGGAAGAACTGACACTGGCGGTCTTTTCTCTTTGTTTTTGGGCAAGTTTCACGGAACTATGAGGCTTTGTGACCTTCAGGAATGGTATCGGTATGGTTGAGATCGGATCACCCCAGTCTCCTGTTCGGATGCAATTTTTGATTTGGGTATAGAATGGGGGATGGGGCAACGACAAGGAGAGACCTTGGTAGAGACTTTGGTGCCTGCTCTGTTCACAACTTGAGGATGTCGTTGCTCAGATACTGTGGCTGGTTGGTATCCAACATTGATCAATTGATCTATTCACTATTCGCATGTGATTGATATGGGTGTTTCTCGAAATTGGAGGACCCCCCAAGTGATCAAATATGAACCATCCAAAGTAATAAACCATCCGTTCTTGGGTTTCCAATTTCAAGAAACGACCATATAGCTGATCCGAACACTTTCGCCAACTGACTATCAACCAAACATCAGCCAATGCTTTTCATCAATATTTACCCACTATCATGGACCAATGTGGGTATATCCATCAACGCAATCAATGGGGTTACACCAAACCCTTGTGATTCAAAGTTGACCGAAGTGGAGCATTAGGTCTACTGCCACAAACCGATGATGTGTACAGTACAGGGTGAAACATTCATTCTCCATTATTTCCCCAGATATTCCCTATGAATTCGCAATGATGCTTCGTTCCCTATTTTTTTGGGCATTGCTGCGTCGGATTGCTTGGTTCTGTTGGTTCTGTTGGTTCTGTTGGTTCATCCTTGCCTGAAGTTTGGCACGACCAAGCAGTGGAGGCACGAACAAGTGACTCATCATGACACTGCATCCGCGTTCCGCGCATACACACCTGACACTGTTGCAAGCATCACTTATCCAGGTACATCCTTTTGATCATAGTAAGCCACTCAATCAGATCGTCATCTAAGTAGGAGAAGCACAAGCCTATGATTGTAACGTGACACAAAATGCAATTCTGCATATTTTTTTGGTTCATGATTCATGACTTCCCTGCCGTTGGAGCAGGAGGTCGCATGTTTTGCCCGGATTTTTGCTGCCACCACCATAGGTTCTATCATTATTTTGTCTTTCTTGGCTATCATTGTAGCTTTTCATCATTGTGAGAATCATCATGGTTTCTTCTTGGTGGTTGTGAATGTGTTTATTCAAACATCACTGTTACATTTCTTTGTTTTTGATCAATGCTTCTCAGACTAGTTGTTCTTTGTCAACATCTTATTGATAAGTTGCTATGGTCATTTCATGATTAACTCAGCTATGCTAAACCGAACTTCCGATAATTGATCAATAAATACAATTTCCATTGATGAATACTAGTCTAATACAATACACTGATTAACAGTATTGATAAATACCATTCTAATACTTCTGTTGCTACACTTCAACATGTATCGAGCAACTCCTGCATCATCAAAGTCTACCGCAGTGTCGAGGTCAACAAATCTTCGAAGAGCTGTCAGCGAAAGTGCAAGCGGAGGAACGGAATTGATACTTGGATGAATTGGTACGGATGGGTTGATTTACTATGATGGATTGGATATCATTTAGATTTACTTTAAAGAACTGTAAGCCATCGCAAATCATTCTCGAACCACCATTAAACATCATTAGCTATCATCAACATAGACGGCCTGATAGTTGGAACAGCATGATTCAAAAGCTATACGACTATGACTGGTCAAGACCATGATGAGCACTTGCATCGATTTTTGGTTATTGATTAAACCATCATTTGACTGTCTGTTTATAGTATGCGCCATCACTGTAACTGTGATTCACCAATTTATTATTGGCTCAAGCATCATTTAATCCATCAACTGACCAGCATTTGACTACCAATTTACCCTCTTTTACAATTTTTCAACCACACTCTACCCACCAATTGACCGCCATTTCACCCATTCACCCACCAAACACCAGCCATTGAACCACTATCCAAGCACCATTTAACCACCATCTAACCACTTGACCACCATTTCACAACCATTTCACCAACCACTTCACCATCATTCCACCCCCCTTCCCCATCTCTTCACCTCAGCTGCTTAGCACCAGCTCAGTGGAACTTCGCCACAAGGCCAGCGCTGGCGAGACGCCCTGAGCCACGCCTTGGAGTCCTTGGGCCTCGCGCCTTGGTGTGTGAAGTGGTTTGGGGTTCAGTGGATGGGTCAGGCGTTGGTGGTGCGTTGAGTAGGGTAAGAATGCTGAGATGAATATGGTGAACAAATGGTTGAACAAAGTGGTTAGTGAATGGTTGATTGATGGTGAATTGATGGTTAATTGATGGTTGGTGAATAGTTAATTGATAGTTAATTGATGATTGATTGATGGTTGATTGATGGATAATTGATGATTAATGAATGGTTAATGAACGGTTCATTGATGGTTTGAGGATTGATCATGGGCCAATGATGGTTGGAAGTGATATCATCAGTGGGTTTAGCATTGATGGTTAGTGGTGAATTTTCTAGTGAAATGATGGTTGAAAGATCGTAAATGGTGGTGAATTGGCGGTGAAATAAGCATGGTTCATTAGTGGCTAATGATGCAGATGTTTCAGCATTCCAACTTGTGGTGAGGATTGATATTATCAATGGGCTGTTTATGGATTGATGATTAATTGATGGGCTGATTGACAGACCAATTGTCAAGCATTGCTGGCTAGAGATGGCGGGCCGTCCATCAACTGATGGGTTTTGTTCGATCGGTTTTGCTTTTTGATGGCGAGTAAGCGTTGATCATTGATGGTTAATGATGAGTAAGGCTGAAAATGGACGAGCATTGATGGTCCAAGAGGGTTGATGGTTCTTCATGGTAAATCACAGGCAATTCAGACAACTGAATGATGGAAACCTCTGTAAAGCCACCATGCATGTTGGCTGAATGGCTAGGGGTTGATCGTGGACTTCTCAGCTATCATGACTGGTGGTTAATGATGAATCATGATAACTAGTTATGGGCAGTAATGGTTGGTGATCAAAAGCCATGGTCAATGATGATTAATAATGGTTGACATCGGATTCATCCATCCAATTTCCAGCACAATGTTAGAATGATTAATTGACTCTTATAGACTATCAACAATGTTCAACCAATGGTCATCAATATGAACATATCAAACATGGGTGTTATTGCCATTGTTGACGTGGTATACAATGTAGGGCATGCAATGCATTTCATGGTATCTGATTCTCAATAGGTCGATGTTGAATATTGATATATCGGTATTCACATTGATCATGTCAAGTATAACCATGAGTTATATCATTTGCTAATACCATTAGTTCATGATTTGGTTGAACTACCATATGGTTGATCCTAATTATGGACAATCATGTTCATAAGTTCATAAACCAGTTCAACTTTTATGGTTAACAATTTTGGAAACTCGATGGGTTGCCTCCCACGATTGGTACTCCGTAGTCCATGGGTCATCGATGGCGCGCGGTTCCCGTCGCAGGTGCTCGAAGGGGAAGCAGCAGCAGTTGGGGTCCCAACTCAGCTGCTGGTGCTGGATCGGTGAAGGGTTGGTTGAAAAGGTGGCACCCGTGGTGGCGAGGGATGATTGGTAGGTCAGTAGTGATTAGCTGATGAGTGATGACTTCGGAATGGTTGAGCTGTTGAAGGTTTTGCTGCATGGTTGGAGTGCAATGCTAAGGGTATGATGAACAGTTTACAAAGAGTTGGGCACCGGAACTACGACGAAACATATCCTCAAGGTGGTGGCCATATAGATTGATAGCCAGCAGCGTCAGCCGGCAGGACCCGTCACAATAAACGCGTTGTGCACAGGGAATCCTGCGAAGCACCATCAATGTTGGAAGCACCGGGGCCAGTGGTAGTAGTTGTTATCCTGGTGGTTGTAGTTGTCGCCTTATGTCATATAACTAAATGTTGAAAATATATGAACATATTCTTCATCATCGTTCTTGCCATTGTTGTTTGCTGGTCTACGGCCGTTGTTGCTGGATTCTTCCATGCTTATCCGCCAATTTCAGGGGCATGCAGCTGCAGCTGCCGTGGCCCAAAGGGAAGCTCGGACATGTACAGTGAGTTGTTGGCTATGAACACTTGACGAACATCACAAATGATCTGGCCCTGTTCAGCGCAACTGACCAACATAAAAAACTATCATCCATCAGCATCAACCAACATTTCTCAGCACTTCACCATGATTCCGCATGAACACAGCTCCAACTCCATGAGAAACTGTACCGTGGTACTAAGTTGTTTTTGGGATCAGCTCTGTGAGTTGAGAGTGTTAACCACTTACCCCTTTTGACAAACAGTCAATGGTAACACGCATCAGCCGTGGCCCCCAAGAGTTCAGCATAGCCCAGTGTTAACCACCCATGTGACTCATTTTTCGGGGGCGCTTGGGTTTTCCCCATTGACAGCCCCGATTTCCGCCCGCATGGTGGACACCAATGGTCTCCTGTACTCGGCTGAAGTCAATGACACCGCCATTCGGGCAGTGGCCGCCAGCAAGCGACGCTTGGCACGGGTGGGTTGAGGGGTGGCTCAGGGGCTGGTGAATGGTTGGTGAAAGGCTGATTCATGTTCGAAGATGGTTGGTTATGGGGTTGGTTACTGGCTGATTCATGGCTGAAGATATGTGATGATGGTTGATGATGCTTAATGATGCTTGATGATGCTTGACTTGATGAGGGTTGATTGATGATCGTTAGTGATAAGTTGATGGTGCAACAATGTTTTGTAGTTTTTGAGAACGATTGTCAATGTTTGATAGTGCTCAATTCAATACCCTCTGGACATATTTGATAGCAGTTGGTAAGTGGTTAGAGATGTCGAATAAGGTGTTAATACGTACCTAATTCGGGTTGCTGGGCGACTGAGATGGGTCTATCCAAGGTGCAAGTAGGCCTGCGGGCTCGTCTCCAGACCAATGTTGGGTGAATAAAGCCTAGGTTGGGCAAATCTCTGGGCCCACTATTGCAAGTACCAATCAACTATATTTGGGTCCCTGATGGGCCACAATCAAGCCCAAGTTGGACACAGTGTGCTTCAACTGGGTCCATTTCTCCAGGCTGTTCAAGAGTTCTCTTTTTCAATTCCTTTTTTGGGCCATTCTAAAGCACATTGGGTGCTGCTTGACCCTTGCATAGTCATGACAACCGCTGACATATTGGTAGTTCGTGGTCGGCAATCAATACTGGAGCTCATCCTTGTAGCATCTTGTAGTTGTACTATCGCATCACTACTTCAAAGCATTTGTCATGATATTATTTGATTGCTACTTGCATTCTTTTCTTCAAACCAGTCTATACAACATCATCAATAAATGTTCTGCACCATGAGGTTATTATCCGCCATAATTAACCATTCTTAACCAACATCAATCATCGGTGTTGTCGGCTTACCAAGGTTGGATTAGATGGTAATCATATGAGCAAATAACAGCTAATAATTTGAATGTTGGCTACTACGGATATCATTGGCTATCAACTAACTATCTATGATAGCTGTTAAGTTGGCTGAGAACTGTTTTATGACGCATGCAACCAATCTCGGCTAATAGAATTAATGTGCTGATAGATGTTGAGAGTTATCTTATTATTTGAAGAACTAATAATGGCTGTTATTTACTCATTCATGGGATAAAGCTTGTTGTCATTAGCCATTATCTCATTAAATGGCTTTCACATATTCATCATTTTTCAGACAAATTAGTTTCACTCACCATTGTTAGAATTTATAATCCAATGAGTTATTGAGTTATTGGTTCATTGTCTAAAACCAATAAACCATCATCCCCCTGGTGCCCTAGACAAATGGCTACTTCCAACGGCCTAAGGATTCATCGTCCTCTGCGCGGAAGACAACAACGCACGGGTCTTCGATACGAAGCTCGGCCATGGTGGGTGCCCTGTGTGCCTGGAAAGGTGCAGGTCCGGACTGGGTTCATGGTGAGTAGCTAAGGGTCGATGGGCATATTTGGGTTTCTCAAGTCATAGGAGGCCCCCCAAATCATCCCATATTAACCATTGATCACAAAAAACCTTCCATTTTGAAAGGTTCCCTATTTTGAGAAACACCCATTTGTGTATTACTATTGGCCGGTAATTGGTATATTTAGTCTCTGTTGACATCTGCCGCTTGATGATACTATGAATGTTTGGTTCCAAGTGGACGAGGAGCAGGTCGCACTGCAGGGGCAGCTCCAGCACCAGAATGCCCCAAGCTGATATTGACGTCGAGGATGCAGGGAAGTGGTGGCGACAAGCCCCAAGATTTGCAATGGTTGTTACCCCTTGGTTTTGAGAGCCAATCATGGTGGGAGCACAGGTTTTCTTTATCGAAATATTTGGCGTTTGGAAAAAGATTCGAATTTCACAGATGTGATGAATAATTTCCATTGTATTTCACTATTTGCGCTCTTAAACTAACAGGTAAGCTTGACGCATCTTCCATGCGATAGGAAAACAGTAACGCTTGATAATAGATTTCTGTTCCGTTGCCTTTTAATTTTGTGGGACCCAAGTTGTAAGAGAGAAAGCCAAAAGCGAAAGTCAAAAATACTTTTCTTGCTTGACCGAAACGACGTGCAGGAACCCGCAGACCCCACCCCAATCCAGCCTGCGAAGCGCATGCGCGGCAGAAACAAAGGCCACGCGGTCAGAAAGAATTTTCAATTGCAGGCCTCTTGATCTGTAAGCAAACAGGTCTAGTTGGGTTGAAATCAAATGCAAGTTGGAATTCACAGGTAAGACCCCACAACCATCGACGCTGACAGTAGATGCTGCATACCTGTTGATTTAGTGGCAAATCCTGATCGTTGGCTTCAATGCCGTCCGGAAACCAACGCTTGATACGGTGTCCTCAGAACTTCGAATCTTTGGAATTCGGTTTAGGTTGGCACTGAAGTAGGTTCCACCAGCTTCCCCAGATCACGAGTCCCGGACAGTTTCACCAATGTCTCCATCAATCATTGACTGTGGAAAGGTGCTTGTGTTCATGATCAACGCAAAAGTGAAACTGCTGAATGGATTTCTGGGATATTTTTTGGCCCAAAGCTTCAAGAGAGATGATTGCCGAGAAATTTCTGTTAGATAGCTCCCGCAGTACTGTCGCGCCAAGACTCACATATGATTTTTTACCAAGGCATTGTGTAGAGACTTCGTACGGGGATGCTCAACGCTCTTGCCAAGAGATCTCCGACAAGAGCCCTTGTGCAGGGAACTTCTACAATGATCTTGCTTAGAGATCTCCGATGCACTTGCGCAAAGAAAATAAATGAAAGCCTCATGCAGCATGCAATGATCCAGCGCCAAGAATCCGGTGTCGCAGCTTCACGCGGCGTCAAGGCAGAGTGCAGCGTCAGCCCGGACAGCGTCACCGCGGGGTCACGGCTTCGCGCAGCGACGGGGCAGCATGCAGCGTGGCGCACGGCATCACAGGTTTGAGGCGTTCAGCGTCATCGTGCAGCGTCGGGCGCGCAAGTACTACCCAATCTGCGGCCACCTGCAAAATCTGACATGCAAAACCTGGAAAAGAATTGTCCGCTAGGGTTGAGACTTTGGAAGTTGCTAAAACAACGTTTTTTAAAAATAATTTTTTTATGATTTTTTTATGATTTCAATATGATTTTGGTTTATGATTTTTTTCCCCATTTTTTTGTTTTTGATTTTCATATGATTTGGATATGTTTTTTTTATGATTTTTTTATGATTTTGTTAGTTTTTTTTATGATTTTTTTTATGATTTTTTTATGTTTTTTTTTTTAATGTTTTTTTTTGATTTTTGACATGTTTTTTTTTGATAAAATTACAATATATTTGTATATTAATATTTTATTTAGTTTCTTTTGAATGAATTACACATATTTTTTTTAAACACATTTTTCAAATTATCATGATTTAAATTTAAAATAATTACGTAATTAATTATTAATTGATTGATTTAATTCTTGCTATAATAAGAATGTAACTAAATTGCTTGTTGTTTTTATAGTATATTTATTTTGTTTTTGTCGTTGTTTTGGTTATGTCGGTTATGGTATTTTGGTTTTGTTTCGATTGGTTTTATGTTATGTCATGCGGTGTATGTATGTCGAGGAGTCTGAGTGAGTGTGAGTCTAGTCTGAGTCTATGTCATGTTTCTTCTTTTCGTGTCATATCGTCAAATGTCATATGTCATATGACATTCAAATGCATTTGTTTTATTTTATTTTATTATTTTTCTTTATTTGTTTCCGTTTTTTGTCCATGGTCATGTTATTTTATGTCGTGAATGCCGTTACCATCATTATCGTCCGGTTCATTAGTAGTAGGTGCCATAGAATAGAATCAATCCACAGAAGTTGAAACATTCAAAACCAATCACCATTCATTATCAGAATTATATTTATATGTCGTTGTATGCCATATGGCCATATATGTGTCATAATGTCATAATCACATATTGAACCAATGATGTTGTGTATCATTTCTTCACTTTCTATCCAGCGACACTGCGACACGAACTCTGGAGATTCAAACCTTGACATCTCGAAACGTTGATGATTGCTGATGATATCATCCTTTTCGACCAGCCACGACCAGCTTGGATGTCTATCTAACAAGTGGTAACCATGGCGATGGATGTTCTTCCATTATTAATGTTAATGGTATGGGTTCCACAAAAATGGTCTCTCCAACCACCATGGCGAAAGGCATCGGATGTGCATCCAAGATCAGCTATCCGCCATTGCTTCTTCATGGTTCTGATGATTGTCTTCAAAAAGTAAAGTGGTTTCAAACAATCATGGTTGATTCTTCAAATTGAACGTGCTTTCAATGGAGAGGCCGCAATTGATTGTTGTCGATCTTTCTTGCTGCCTAACCGGCCTAGGGCCCTAGGGCCTATGGCGTAACTTTGGGGTGCAACACCAGTTGTGTCGCCGAAACCTTCCGCGCCTCTTTTTGCAAAGCGGCTTATAGGGCTGTTTGGGGAACTGGGGTCCAAGGTGTCGACGCCATTATATGGCATACTATGGCTACGGCTATGCTTAGCTGCTATGGCCAAACTGTTGCATGAACACCATGGTGGAGGAGTAACGGGAGTAACTCTTCAGTTTCTGCGCCCCGCTCTGCGCTCCCTGGTTCAAACAGCCGCTGCTGAAAGGGACGACCAAGAAGAGGACGGCAGTCCAGGGGTGCGCTGCGAAGATAAGAGATTGATACCGTGACCATAGAGCCATAGAATTAGAATAGAAGAAAATATGTCATGTCATATGCATATATAATATTTTGCAGGATCCCTCAACTTCTTCTTGCCCTGATACATTGAGAATTGAACCCTTTGACTTTGACCTGAACAAAGGAACAACAACATTCGAAACAACTCCCCCAAAACAAGTTAAGAGTTCACAGTTAGCAGTTAGCATTTAATAGAACAGTGAACTGTCAATGGGAACACCTGAGGCAACCATCAAGGACCTGCATCGGATTTACCACTTGGGTTGACGCAAGATATTCATACATATGAGATATTCAATATTCAGCAAATTTATTCAAGAACCATCATCAACTCAGCACCTCGAGTAATAAGGCGTACCAACGCGCAGTTCAGCCGGATTGACTGCGCAGATTATTCCCAACATTTCCACCGAAATAAAAGATATGTCTTTGTTAAAATCAAAAAGGCTGGAAACCACCAACCGGATTTGGTTTGTCCTTTTGTGACCCACTGTTAGTCACTGTCTTGAAACGGCCAACTTTGCGCGCATCCAAGCGTCGCCATGCTCACATTGGCAGCGCCCGCCACATCTCCAAGGCGGGAGGGTGTGGCCCGGTGCCAGGCATAACTTCATCCCAAAACATGATGCTTGGCGCTGCTTCATTCATGTTAAACCGACCATGAACACCATGACATCATGACAGTAAAAAAAAATTGTGACATTGTGTTTTTCATGATGGAAAAAACCTCATGAACACCCTTTTGTGCAGACTGCACGGCGCGACCCGTGTTTGAAGACCGCAACCCTGGAAGGTCCTCGTGGCGTGACTTCTCGACGCATGCCGCGGTACCAGCGAGCAGGCAGGGGATCCGCTGAGAAATTTCAGGTAAGTCCACATGATGCTTGAAACAGTTAAGACAGTTAAGAATGAATTGTGACATTGCTACTATCAGATCAGATTGTTAGGTCAACATTTTATTAAATCACGTCACTAGATATTTGGGTCATTAGACTAGAGTAAATTGCGATGAGAAATTTCCGTGTTTTAGTTCGTTCACTATAAATACCACTGTCATTATCTCGCAATACCACCGTCTCACAACACCATTGTTTTCTATTTCACAACGCCACTATCTCACAATACCATTGTCACCATCACTATTTCACAATACCAGAACACCACTACCTCACAATGAATAATTCAATAAACCATCTATCACATTGGGGTCCCCAACGACTTGAGAAATTCTCAATTCTTGCACCACCGCCATTCAAGAAAGCTGCCAGGGACCTTCGCGACATCTCCATGTTGGTGGCAGGCGAGTGGAACAGAGAAGTCATGTTCGCTGTAGGAATCCTGAAGTAGTTTGTCACGGTTACTACCATATAGCATATAGCCATTGCAACGGGTTACTATGATGACTTATATTATTTGCATACCGCCATGACCAAGTCTTTCAAACGGGAGCTGAAGCTGCAGCTGCTACTGGATGCTGGATTGATCGACTGTAACAGTAACAGACGTTCGATACCGATATGAACATGTATTGAAAGTGATCTGATCACTTTAACAACATTGTTACCAAGATAGTTGTCATTGTTGTAGTTGCTTTGACTTGGTAAAACAAATCAGTGCATTGACTTAGCGACACTTGCAGTTGCAATTTGCGGACTGAGTTGACTAGTGACTAGTGACTATATTGACTATGACTATGAGTATCTATATTTGTCTATATATCCGACTACTACTATACTATCAGTGACAACGTTTTGGAATGATGAGCAGGCCACGCGCATCCTCATCTTGTACTTTCCTTTGGTGAACGACCACACGGAGGCGTCGCCAGAAGTGTTGCTTTTCTTGAATGATTTCTGGCATGATTTGATATGAAGAGTCCATTCATGTCATGTCAATCTCTTTTCAAAGCAGATTTAATACATTAAATATCGCAATATTAAATTATATAGTTCGTTAGTTAGTTTTCAGACGAACTATCCCAGATGAAAACTTCTCTCAGCCGACCTTTCTTAAAAACAGTGCAGATCAGTTTGCAAGTTTGATCAGCGACGGGTTTAAGCGCCGAGCAGCTAGCAGCTAGCAGAATCATGAATTGCTCCCAGCACCCACCAACCATGACCCTGCATTCCCGACCCTCCAACCATTCCCTCCAGTTAGACCAGGGATGACGCTCCCAGGCATGCTGCTACTTGACGCCCTTCGCCCTCGTTGGATCCAAAGAGCCGGTGGAGGCGGCGCAGTGGCAGTGGCAAAGCTGGGGCTTGAGGAATCAGTCGGTAGCAATGGCGTCTGGGAAACCATTTGTGCACAGTGGCTGTGCTATGGATGTATGATTAACATCTCGAACTTGACGGCATTGTTAGGCCTGGATTGCAACAACGTTCCATTGCACTGCATCATTAATGAAGCATTCAACTGGTAAGAATTTGCAGCGCACTGACACCACCGCAGCTGACAGGTGTTGGAGAAACAGCTCCTTTGGAGGAAGCGGAAGCCGGCATGAGCCATGAATCGAAGCAGGACCGAGAGTCTGAGTACGACATTCGGTCATCCAGCCATCTTACCCTGTGCTCGCAAAGAAGTAAAATTGAGTAATGACACATCGGAAAAAACTCAAAGCCATCGTCATCAAATCTCTGCACTGCAGAACCTTTACACCATGCTGGACACGCCAAGTCTAACTGTCGCAGAGCTCGTGCTGTGAAATTGAGCATGCATGCTGGACATCACAATACTCAATAGGAATGCATCAGGGCCACAATGACGAGGGATGATACACGGTTGGGGTTCCATGCATTTACAATTCATCATCAGCAGGCTGGACCTAGCATGTAAAATCATCTTCAAACAGAGAAACATGTTCCTTTGTGTTTTTTGGGGCCATGTATGAAGAGCTGCGAGTCGCCATGGCTTCGTCATCCATGATCAGGGGTTGGGTTCGTCTGAACACACATCGAATTTATTACCTGCTGGTGTTTCTGCAGAAATCCGGGGAGAATCTGTGAGTCAAAGATTCGCAGATTTTCATGTCCGAATTTGTGCAGCGACACCAGCAGGTAATCAATCGAAGTGGTGTACCCTGAGCTGTTAATGGCGCCAAGAAACACGACCTTGCACTTCTGATTTCATTCATCGATTCAAAGCATCCAGAAACACAGCGGTCAGCGGTGGAGCAGATGTATTTTTTTCCGAGGTGTTGAACATGACCAGAACATAACCTTCGCCGCCATGAAAGGAAGGGCATGATCCATCGGGGTGTAGGCTTATTGCTTATGGCTTATGGCTTGCTTAGCTGGGAGCTCCTTCTCGAACATGCGGCAACAGCAATGGTTTCCTTGCGCTATCCTGATCCAGTTGTGTTTTTTGCGCTTGTGCAGAATGCGTGGGCCTTTGCAGTGCAAAAGCTCAAGCATTCTGGACCTTGCAGTGGAAGCTTATGTCGTTTTGGCCTTGGTCATGTCCAACATCGTCCAACAAGTTTTGATAACAGGATTGAACAACGGGTGCTGCTGGAGAGGATGGAGTTGCAGACCTTTGACTTTGGGCATCGCCCAAAGCCAAAGTCGCCATCAACTCCTTCTTGTCCTTTGCCGAAAGCTGTTTTTTTGGATTCAGTGGACAGGACAGAACAACGGGTGCTGGAGAGGATGGAATCGCAGACCGTTGGGTATTACCCAACGTCTTCTTCGACTCCTTCTTGTCCACTGCCGACGGCGGTTTTTTTGGATTCAGTGGACAGGACAGAACAACGGGTGCTGGAGAGGATGGAATCGCAGACCTTTGGGTATTACACAAAGTCTTCTTCGACTCCTTCTTGTCCACTGCCGACGGCTGTTTTTTTTGGATTCAGTGGACAGGACAGAACAACGGGTGCTGCTGCTGGAGAGGATGGAATCGCAGACCTTTGGGTATTACCCAAAGTCGTCTTCGACTCCTTCTTGTCCACTGCCGACCGCTGTTAAACAGCGGCTGTTTTTCTGGATTCAGTGGACAGACAGAAAAGAACAACGGGTGCTGGAGAGGATGGCGTTGAAGACCGTTGGGTGTCATTAGGTTACTATGTCATTATGTCACTATGTCATCATGTCACTCACTAATCACTAGTCACAGTCAAGTCACTAGTCACTATGTCTAAGTCTATGTATCATTATGACATTATGACATGAATTGTCAGTGAGCTGGATGATTTGGGGGGACTCCCATGTTGAGAACCATTCAATCGTGGATTCTTCATTTTCCTTTCAGGGAAACCATCCGTTTTGCCACTGGAAAACTCTGAGCAGGAGCCATTTGGTCGAAGATATGCGCCGCCTCTGCCAATGATGGGTAATCCAGAAGCCAGCCTCGACCTCAGAAAATGCCTCACCTGTCAAAGTCTTTGTTAGCCTAGCCAGTAGTCGCCAACCACTAGTCACTAGTCACTAGTCACTAGGCCCCACTAGGCACTAGTCAATAGTCATTCACTAGTTAGTTGAATGTTGATCAAAAACTTGGTGAGCAGATCAGCCTTAAAAAGCCTTGTTACCGGTATTTTTTCATGACATAAACATGCTTTGACTGCAATGGTTCTTTTGGTGGCTGGTTTGTTTCTCTCAAATCGCGGCTGAGCAGGGCTAGTAAGCGGCTAGTAAGTATTGGGGTTTCAACAGGTCAGTTGCCATGCTGTCGCTCTGAGATATTTTGGATCGATACTGCAAACGCATTGATTTTTCATTGAGATGTCAATGTTGGAGGTATCAGCAGGGGCCCTTGCGCCGGTGGGATTTTCAGATTCTCAAAGAGCGCTTTGGCCAGGTCAAGAGAGGGTTGTTTCGCCGCAGCTCCGAAATGCCATGCTGATGATGCCCAGGCCCAGGCCTAGTGAATGGGGATACTTCGGTCGTCCAGGAGTTTTTCTATCATGGCTATGCCAGCTATGCCGCTATGCTGTCCCCTTGGCAATTCACCTGCATTTTGGTCAGTGGTGGCTGTGAATCTGTTTGTAGATATCCCGCAGAACCCTATACACAGATCTTTGGTATAGGCTGCTAGACGATGATTTGCAGTTGGAAACGGTGTCCCAGATGTAGGCAGGTCAAAGGACGTCGTAGGATGTCATAGGATGTCATGGGATGGGCATCGCCCTCGCTGCAAGCTTTACATCGGAAGTGGCTTGACTCATCAGTTGAGTTTTCAGCCCGGAGACTCCACGTCTGCGCCAGGGAAGTGAACGCCTACGGTCACAAGCTGGTCGCCAGGTGGTCAGCGGATTGTCGCGTCCTGAGTGCAAGAAATTTATCTGTCTTCATTGAATTGGTTCTCCAAGATATCTCCAAGAATCACCCCCGGTTGACAACTTATTGTAAGTGTCAATCAACCTCGAAAATGCGCATTGTCCCACTAAAGCGCTACAGTGAATGATAATCATTGATGATTAATGATGATTTTTATCCCCGCTTGGTACCCTATCAGTTCAATCGAGATATGAGCTTGTGAACCACCACCAAGCTGGTGCGTGCATGGGCCCGGCCTAACCAACACGAATTGCTTGGTCAGACTTGGGCTTCGTGCTGTTCACATCAGAGAATTTATCAAAATCAAAGCGTTGTTGTGTACTACCAAGTAGATAGACTCAGGCAGGCCTATAGACTGCCAACCTACAGGTTCAAAGATTCAATGTGACTTGTTTTACAATAGTAAATGGTATGCTAAAATTACTAAAGTGACATATTTGATCGTGTCGTATTGACGACATATTGAGTATCGTTTATGGAACTGACATTGCAACTGGGAGATAAACACCATGAAAGACAAGGACATGGAGGGCCGATATAATGATCATACAGAGGTCAAAGACCTGCCTGACTAAGCAAGTGCCAAGTATCAGATAGTTGCTCAGCAGCCCAGGTGATCCGGAGTCGCTCAGATTCCATCAGAGCCCGTCGCAGCTTCAGCTCGCGTTGTTTACAATTTGCATTGGACCATGTCGTAAGGCAGTTGGTTAAACACGTGCATTCAAGGTGCTTGGCGAGAAGCAATGCACAGGAGTACGTCTTCCAACTATTTCAGGTGAGGCGTTGCAATTCTGCTTTGGCTTTTTCACCATCAGTACTCTGCTGCTTGCGTGTGTTTTTGTTTTCTCTGCTTCAAAGAAGCAGTTTGCAGCATTCATTATTACACCAAATGTGCTGAAGTCCTCAAGATCACGGAGCAATCTTGAAGATTTTTGCGCGGTGTTAGAAGCAGTGTCAGATCATTGGTTTGATTCAAGCATTTGGCACAAGACCCAGCTCTTTTATCTTTTTCGATATCCGATATGCCGTTGATCATGCCGGAACTTGAGTCAGACAAGTTTGACCCAAATGGCAGTGTTGCTCATGTCCAACGCCACCATATGAATCGGTACTTGAAACGCACCAGCGCTGCAAATGCCTTGATCGACAAGTTCATCGAGCAGGGCCTTCCAGCTCCTTCAGGTGTGCTGCTCTTCGCAGCAAGGGACCCTTATCTTGCCAAAAGAAAATGGGAACACTTGATGTGGGAATACCGCCAGCAGCTGGCCAAGTCATCGTCTTCTTGTGAGTCGGAATCGACAGAGTCACCATCTTTGTGTTTTGCTTCGTGAGAGCAGATATTGTGGTGTGAGCCATTGTAACATATGGGACTTGGATCAAGTGGTCGAAACTTCCACCCTTAGCCGCCACAGTCAATATCAATATTGACAAAATTGAATCAAAACATGGCGTTCCAGACCCCCCATAATGCCATAATGATTCCGCCATAATGGAAAATCTGGTTGGATGGGCTCGGTATCTAAGACCTAAGAATCTAAAACAGTTTTGGTTTCTGGTTTAGCGGCTTACCGGTTTAACTCGGTTTGTGGTTCAATTCCAGTTTACATTCGAACTGGCTTGGGTGGAAATCGCTTGAGGAACTCGCGCCAGCTGGTGGCTAGGCCGGGACTTGACTTGACTAGTGACTATGACTAGTGACTAGCGATTGAACAACTACTTAGTTACTAGGTATACTAATTACTACTCAGTCACAAGTCATTACTCACTGATCGTCGCTAGTAGTCAGCCGCTAGCCGCTGGTGGGCTGGTCTAGCCTAGTTACAGTAAGTCGACTCAAATCACAGTCATTTAGTAACTAGTAACTCGTAGTCGTAGTCAGGTCAAGTCAGGCAAAGGCCTGATTTGTACAATCCAAATTCATCATTTCGATGGAAACGTGCTGGGCTGATTAGCTGTTGCACCAGTGAGATTGGTCACAACGGGCAATCTGTTGGACTTTTTTCGCCAGGAACCAGCAACGGTAAAATTGTTGTTCGTGTGGCTTGCTCAGACTTTGGAATGGAGACTTTTCAATTGCAGAATTTGTGAGACTTGTCATCATAAACCACGGCGGCGCCATGGTCAGCTCATTGAGCGGAAAATGCCAGGTGTGTTTCTTGAGATTCCTGTGAGCACTGCCCGGCCCTCTCCAATCCGCGGTTGACCTCAGCTGCAGTGATGTGATGTATGCCACACAGCGTTGCAAACAAAAAGTGTAGTTCATGCTGCCAGCTGCTAGCAACTGCAAGTAAGAAGTAACCAAAGTGATGCAAGTGAAGTTTTATGCATCTCAACGAGTCATAGCATAGCGTAGCCGATGAGTGATTATTTCATTCTAAGTCATGAAGGGCACACTGCGTAATCATTTTGAGAACACATTGTGAATACGAATGCATTAAAAATATATATATATATATATAATTTTTGGCCCTTGAACTAGAATCAGAACATAGTAGCGACGGAGCTGCAGTAGCGAAGAGCGTCGACCGTGCAGTCGGGCTCAAAGGTCAAGTGGCCAGAAGCAAAATGCACATCAAGTGACCAAGTGATCGTAATGCGTTTGCATGTCACGTGACGTTTCTTTCCTGAAGCGCTTCAGCGTTCGCCATGTTGATGAATCGCTTCGATATTTGGGCATGCCCCCAAACGAAGAAGAGGCTCGCTAGCCGCTAGCCCATAGCAGGCATGAGCCAAATCGCAACCAAACCTTGGAGATGACACCCAAAGGGAAATCTATTTCCGATTTGCGCTTTGCGCGCCCCAGCAAAGAAAGCGGGCCAGTTCAAACTTGATCAAACCCCTGCTACATAATGCCAGCTCAGCTATGCTGACTTGCCTGCCGACCTACCTGCCGCTGGTTCTGCGAATTTGAATGATTTGCTGACGCTGATATGTGATCCTAAAAGGTTAGCGTCAGTTCAGGACATGGGTCGGCCTTTGAAAGAATCATTGCGAGGATTGCCTGACGGAACAAGTCCATTCAAAATAGTTAAATAGTTACTAAGTCACTAAGTCACT
This sequence comes from Symbiodinium kawagutii, assembly GCA_009767595.1. Taxonomy (NCBI): domain Eukaryota; class Dinophyceae; order Suessiales; family Symbiodiniaceae; genus Symbiodinium; species Symbiodinium kawagutii. The sequence goes on from VSDK01024403.1 coordinate 46,277, forward strand.
AAGTTATTATATGGCTCTCTGATGACCAGAGAACAAAACGAGGACCTAGGACCTAGGACTAGGACTAGGACCGGGCCTAGGACCTAGGACCTAGACCTAGGAGTTAGTTGTACATAGACTCAGACTCAGACATAGACGTGGATAGAAAATAGTTGCTAACTGCTAGCTAACAGCCAACTGTGAACTAAACTAAACGCTCACTGTTGAATATCTCGTTTCAGCCTACAAGCCGGCAAAGCGCAACGCGAAAAAACGCCAATGGCCTGGAAACCTTGTCAAGTTGGAAAGCCGGGTCCCCCTCTGCGCGCGGTTTTTCGCCAGCAGCTGGCTTCTCAGAAGATGCGCTCAGAAGCGTTGGCTAAACTTAGCTTTTTTTTGGTCAGCAAACAATGATGATCGAGTCCCTTCAGGAAAGCGCTTTTGGCTATTCGATTCTATTCATTCACGGCTATTCGGCTATTCTATTATAGCGGCCAGCGGCGGCTAGAGGCGCCGCTGTGCTTGCGACGATCGTGACGTCGCAGGACAGCCAAGCGCTCGGGATGCCACACGCGCAATTTCAAAAGCGGCTAGCTAGCGGCGGCTAGCGGCTAGCGGCTAGCGCCAAGTGCGCCCTTTCAAATTTGATAATGATAATGATTCAATGACTTAATGACTAATGTGCGTCGCCCGAAGCCCAATGGCGCCGCCAAATGGGTCCGTTCGTTTGTATTGTAGCCGTAGCCGCAGGCCTATCAACAGTCAGTTTGATCGGCTGCCACGTCGGGTGAAGAATTCATGTTGGAGCCTTTTCGGCCACATTGCGTTCAGATCCACTTGCTACCCTACTACTGAATCAATCTATCCATTCCAGCGCCAAAGTCGTACTTGGCAGGCCATCATGATCACTCAGCGTTGCCAACTTCCTACACCAGTGACCTGCTGAAGGGCTCCGTACGAATGGATGGCCACAACTACGAGTGACTATTGACTATTGACTATTGATATTGAATATAGATTAATAAATGATGAATTCAAAGCACTGCTATCCACTATCTATCGGAATCCGAACCCGTTACCCGCTATCCACATGCCAGTTGATTTTGCGAAAGAGAGCGTGTTTGATCCCGATTCGTCGGTCTCGCAACGATGATGCGTATATAGTATATTGTATATGCTATATGCCTGGGCTTGGGCGTCTGCCTTTTTAGGTGATGATGACTGACCGGACTCAGTTCAATGTGCTGCTGCAACCCGGCAACTGGTTTGCAGTTGTCGGTTGGGGGTGAAGTGCAGCTAAGTTCGAACCCAAGGCCTACAGGGATTGTGCAAAATCAATGGATTGCCGTTGGCTGTCGTGTGAAGGTGAAACCTTGATGGTGATTCTGATGGCGGTGATGGGTTGGTTCACACCACTCACACCACTCATACCAGTCATACCAGTACCAATACTGGTCAAACCAGTCATACCAGTCACGCCAGCCCATCTAAGTAAGCAAAGTTGAATCATTTGAGAGAATCGGTGGTGTCCAAGTGATGGATTTGTCGAAGAATTGAAAAAGAGCGGGGTGCCCTGTGGCGACCTAGCCTGGGCCTATATAGGCCCTAGGCCCTATAGGCCTATATCATAGGCCTAGATTCACACGGTATCCGAAGTGGGGCGTGAAATGCGGAAACAGGATTCGGCATGTTCCTTCGGCAAGGTTAGTCTGACAAGTGTCAGGAAGCAGCAATAAAAGTATTAATTTGATTCAATTGCAAGGGCGAGTTCCCTGGCCCGTGCAGTAGGACAGTGCCCTCAGGTGACCGGGCAAATGCGATTTGCGGTCCTGGTAGTTCAGGTAATGGCGGCAATCAGAACGTCGCTTCAATTTGCACGCCTGAGCATGGTCAAGTCAAACCAATAACAAGAGGCCGCGTAGGGGCCTAGGCCTAGGGCCTAGCCTGGGGCCTAGGGCAATTGCCACCATGTTGCTGCCGCCTTTTGACGTGTTATTGATTGCTCAGCCCAATGACCTTGCGCTAGCCGTGCCCGCTAGCTAGCCGCCGCTAGCTAGCCGCTAGCCGAGCCCAAGTGGGTTTGATCACGATTTCTTGAAATGCAAGCCTTTAGAGATGCAAGCGCGCCGGGTAAGGCTCAAGGACAGTCATTGATGAGCGCCTTGTAATCCAATGCGCACAGCACGCGGACTACATTCTAAGATTTCAGATGTTCAAAGATGCCGTGGCAGCCGATTTGCTGGGGCAATCCCCAAAGTAAAGCGGCAATTTGATCTTGAATCTTGAGATTACTTCTCGGTTTGTCTTTGGACGCAGGGTCAGGAGTCTAGGGCCCCTAGAGTAGTCTAGAGTCCAGAGTCTTAGTAACTAATTATGTAAGGATACTATTAAAGTATTGAGTAATGGCAAAGTACCCGTTTTCAAAACCGACAATGCCTGGAACCGGACTCAACCATGAATGTCGGTCCGGTCTTAGTCATAAGCGCTTCCGCTTTTCATTTTTCGGAGTCCTACAACCGGGAAACTTCTGCTGCCAAGGATTTGACAGCCGCGGCATTGTAAGCAACTTAAGCAGCGGTGGATCCTAAAGTTCCTAAAGTTCCTAGAAGCCTAGGCCCTAGAATTTAGATTCAGATTTTCAGCCTAGGGCCTAGGGCCTAGGGCCTAGGGCCTAGGTCTAGGTGCAATCGATTTCAGGGGGTTGGGCAGGAGTGAAAGAAAGCAGGCGCGGGTTTATTAATTATTACATTATTGATTTAATTGGTATAACTGGCGCTGGTGCTGGCAATTGTGAAAAATGACAAAAGCCAACCCGTGCGGAAACCTTCGAAAGGATGAAAACACATTTTGCAGACCGGTTGGGCAGCCCTGACTTTTTCTGCGCACATTATAGGGCCGGCCATTAGTACCATCGGTAGGAGATTGGGCAATTTCAGGCAGAACATCGATGCTGCTGCTGATGCTGACAGATGGCCGCAGGTCAAGGTATTTGGAACTCACCTTTCATCAGAGTCACCAAACGTTTAGATTAGATAGATAGTCACGAGTCTAGAGTCCTAGAGCTTAGAGGCCGAGAGTAATTAGTAGTTGGTCAGTCGTTTAGCAGTTAGTTGCCGAAAGAAGCACGGCCATGCTGCTTGCTATGTGTGTAGGTTATTGGACAATTCGGCATTCGCTACGTCAGAATCTTCCAAATCCGGTTTTGTGAAATGATAATGAGCAGCAAACATGGATTTAAATTGATTTATTTTTGATGGCAGCTGAATCAGAAAGGGGTTGGCCGCCTAGTGAGCCTAGTGTCTAGAGCAGTCAGGCGCTTGGTTGAGGGCACTGTTCTTTTCTCGCCTTCAGGACTGGCAAATGTGAATGTACCGTTCACGCATTCAAAGGCAACTTGCTTTCGTGGTTTGGTTTGAGGAAAGATGGTGTTGTCTCAGACGCCAGACATTTGCCAAATGCTTGCTAGCGGCTAGCTGCTGCTAGCGGCTAG
>VSDK01024403.1:54776-68138 GCA_009767595.1 Symbiodinium kawagutii
GGTCCTGACAAATGCAGGCGAAACGTGTAGGAACTTAGACCTAGGACCTGGTCCATAGGCAGTTCTTTTTGAAATTTCAATTTAGCCTGGCTGCCGTTTTTCGCATCAAATTTTGGAACGGCTGTGATCAGCCCAGCTCTGAGATTGAAGGGCCTCAGGAGCTCAGTCTGAGGACATACCTGCTTAGCTTTGGCGACCAAAACCGGGCATTAGTTAGGCAGAGTGCTAGCGGCCAGCTGACTGCAGTTGCCAGATGCTTGATTAGGGGTACTAGGGATTACACGACATATTGCGTGAGAAACATATGACATATGGCATATGGCATATGACACATGATATGGAAAATGACAGGTGGCAGTGGTTCGGTTCTGCAGGTGACCTTGTTTTGGCCTCGAACCTGTCCTTGGCCTTGCAGACCCTTTGGAACAAGTCAGGTTCAGAACCCATCCGGCATACCAGAACATATCAGATCAGACAAGGCTGACATGTTGCAGACCAAACTCAGAAGCAGCTGGAAACCACGACGCAGACAAGAATCGCAAGATAGGCAGATAGTCAGTACTGACTTGTGCAACTGTCCGTGCTCATGGCAAGTGTTTTGGTGCCAGATGAGCCGCATGCGGTCGAAGATGCTTTTGCCGCTGCCGCCAGTCCTGAATCTGATTCCGAGGTTTGGTGGGCCGCTCTCATGAGAGAGCATTCCCAGCACATGGGGTTTCAGATTCCTACGTTGTCACGGCCGCTGAGATGCCTATCTGCATGCACAGGAAGTTTTGCCGAAGGAGCAGTGATGAAGGCAAGGGGCGAAATCTTTCGCTGCTGTGTCCACTCCTGATGAAATTCTATTGGGTGGAATCAGAAATACTTACGACGAAACCGTTCAAGTAATAGAAAGCTATCGCTACCTTTAGGGAATGCAACAAAATGAATTTCACATGAATTGTTCTTGGCTTCTCTTGTGGTCTTGTGATTCTTGTTGTGGAGTCAAACATGTTTTTTGTTTCTGCCTTTCGGCGTTATGTTTCCCAATTGTTTTTCTTTGTGGTCTCCTGTCAAGTGACCGTGGCCGCAGAATAACTATAACTAACTATAACTATTCACAACCGCCCATAACATATTCCACCTATCCAAAACCACCCACAACCATCCTTGACTATCCAGAACCATCCATCACCGTAACCACCCATAGCCATCCATATGCATCCAGAACCATACAGAACCATCCAGAAACATCCATAGCCATCCACAACCACCCACAGCCATCCACAACCGCAACCGTCCGGAAACGTCCATATCCATCCATAGCCATCCATGACCAACCATGGCCATCATAGCCGCCCATAACCATCCAGACCCATCCAGTACCGCCCAGAACCAGTAACCGATAAACATAACCATAGCCATAGCCATCCATAACCATCCAACCTGTCACGACCATAACCATCCATAACCATCCATAACCATCCATAATCATCCATCATCATAATCATAATCTTAGCCATCCGTAACCATTCGTAACCACCCACAGCCATCCATGGCCATCCATATCCATGGCCATCCATAGCCATCCGTAACCATCCATAGCATTCCGGAACCATCCATAGCTATCCAACCTCTGATATTGACAACCACTCATATAACCGTAACTATTCGTAATCATGCAAATCCATTCGTAACCATCCATATATCCATCGATAGCCATTCGCAACCATCCAGAACCATCCATAACCATAACTCCATAGCCATGCATAACCATCCATAACCATCCATAACCATCCACAACCATCCACAAGCGTAACCATACGGAACCATCCGTAACCATCCATATCCATCCATAGCTATCCGCTATCCAGAAGCGTCCGTCACCATCCAGAACCATCTATAGCCGCCGTAACCATCCAGAGCCATCCATAACCATCCATTGCCATCCATAACGTTTGACATTGTTGGTGTTCCCTCTGGCGTGTGCCCAATGGTAGCGGGTAGCGGCGAGGAAGTTGATGTGCGGTGTTTGTCCATGTGCCATGTCGGACACTGTTTCGTGTGATGCTCGCGTGTGTATGCTGTGACATGTTACTTTGCGACTTGGTGTTTGTCATGTGTATGTTTGAATGCTTTCCTCTTCACGTACATGTCTCCTCTTTGTGTGCGCATGTTGTAATATGTTGTGTCGGCAGTGTGGTGGTTCAAGAGTATTTCGCTCCTGCTCGCTCCTTCTATCTTTTTTTCTTGTCCTAGGGTGAATGGAAGAAAATGCCCCCCCCAAAGTCCCTTGTTGACGTGTCAAAAGTCAGAGTTTTTGCGCGACTTGGTGGGGTGGTTCTTTTCCTCCAGCTCGGATGGATGGTGTATCCATCATGCTTTTGTGCAAGGTTGGGTTCATTCACTGCCCATTGTTGGCCTAATCCCTTAAGAAGTGCCTCCTTGTGGGAAATCTGTGATGATAAGTGTGTGCCTTGGCCATAGTTGCTGAAAATTGTGGTGTTGGTGCCTTTCCTGGCTGTAGTGCGCAACGTCGTAATAAAACACAATGAAAGGAAAAAACAATCTGCCAGACCATTGCTCCTCCACACAAGAAACTTGTTTTGTTGTGTAACAGTGTAACAGCGTACTTCAAAGTTATCTTTAAAAGCATCATAAACACCTTTGGAAGTATTTTAGCCGAGCGTTTTCCAGAGACATCCCATATATAGAGATGACACCATATCATTAAATCATTATTTAATTTAGAGTGACTTGGTATTTTCTTGTTTGCCCGGCCCCCGACACAAACCCAGACATATTGTGTCTTCGACTGCTGCGAAACATACCCCGAAACAAAGCCAGGAAACATATTTTTAGGAATCATACCCTGAAACGCCCGAAGCGCCTGCCAAATCTGTGACATGTTTCTTTCACCAAACCAACCCGAAACATGTTCTGAAACATACCTCGAAACAGCACCCCTAAGACAAACACGCAAAGGGGGGTTGATAGGCTGATAGATAGATAGAAAAGTAAATCGTTTTGATAAATTCCTATATAGATAGGCAATGGACCAGTTTGCAGGATATGTTCTCCAAGCCCAGTTAGCAGGACGTGCGTGCAATTCTGAATTATGATGTGGACATATTTTCTTTACGGCTGTGCATTTTCTTGATTGAAAAATTAGTAAAGGACCCCCAACGATTTCATGGTTTGATTTTTTCTGTATGTCATGTTATAATCATTGTCATAGTTTCATGTTCATGATCAATCTTTTGTAAGACGTCGTTGAAAGCCATTGCGTAGCTATTAGGGCATCAATTTCAATATTTATTCAAGCGTGTTATTCCCAATGCCATACAAGATTGACATGATATGGTGGGCGGGTCAACAAGTCACGGATGAGAGGCATGTATGTTCTGGCGTCATGGCCGTTTAGAGTCTAGGGCTAGGGTTTAGAAGGGTAGTATATCAGCCTTGGGATTCCCATTTGTGACCTGCTTTGCAGGAGTTGGGCATACCTTTTGCTTGCAACAGCATGTCCGAGATCCATGCTGGTTTTCGGGAGTTTTGCAGCTGCAACCACCAGTTTCAGCACATGCATTTATCCATTGAAGACCAAATTGATGGCAAAGCTTGTGCTTTGCATCCGCACGAGGGTGGATGCAAAGTTGACGAGTACCCTGATCTCATGTGCTTCGGTACTCCCTGCAATCCATTTTCCAAGCAAGCGCCAAAACGTTGGCAAGATGGAGCGGTGAAGGACCATCCAAGTTTCTCAACAACTTTCACAGGGGCCGTCGACTTGCTCAAATTAGTGGAGCCCAAGGTCGCAGTCATGGAGCAGGTGGATGCGTTCAATTTACCTTTCTCGTCCACGGACCAAACCACTCCCTTGAGCAGGCCGGCCGTTGGCTTGTAGGATTGCAGGCATGCCATATAATTGCCATGCCATATTGAATGTTGAATATTGAATATTTGATATTGAAAGTTGAGTTTGGGTTGATGGTTGTGTGACTTAGTTCGATTAATGATTAATGATTAATGATTAATGAATGGTTAAATGATGTTAAATGGTTTTTGGGTGCATATTTCCCTCACCATGTTAACGTCCGCAACCAGGCCAAGCAAGCTAGACTCATTGGTGACACAGTCAGACATTGGGTTCAAATTAACTAGCTAACTAGCAGCTAGCAGCTAGCAGCTAGCAGTTAACAGATACATGTTGCTGCTGTTCGATGACTTGTCTTCTTTCCCTCTCGGCGCAGGTTTTTGGATGTGCTGGGCCAGCAAAGATGGCGGCGCGGCGGGTATTGGCTGGCTTGCTTCAAGTTGAGCGCCGCTCGCTGGGTCAAGATCAACAGACAGAGGACTGTTCGGGTTCGGGGGCACCTTTGAGACAGTTCGGGTTTCATGGTATCAGAAGTTCGCTCTGCTGTCAGATTCTTTTTTAATTCCATTGCGGCATTGGCCATGGGACAATGTCTGAAAGGCAGTTCAACATGCGTGAGGTCAACGCAATCACAAGTCATGAGTCGAAACCAGTTTTGATTTTCGATTCAGAACAGTCACACATCCAATTCACTTCGCCAAATTCAACTGAGCCAGCTTCTTCGTTCTCATGTTCTTGGCCTCCGATTTTTCTGGGTCAAGATGCTGCGGGCAGATTGGGGGTCAATGAGAAGACGATTTCGAGCGTGAAGGTGGATCAACTGATACATTTTGACATACTGATATCTGGTACTTGCAATTAGCCTCAATCCATATCAGATATCAAAACCAGATAAATTTCAATATCAAATCAGATATGAAGAACGGCAACGCCATGGTGAGAGATCAAATATCATTTTGATTGATGACTTTTGATCCACCTTCGCAGCTTGTGGCATGAAAGAACGAGGTAGACGCAGACAGAGAAGGTTAATTAATTTTGACCTACCTAAAAACTACATAATTTATCTGCATTGACTTGATTCTAGATGACTTGTAGAATTGAAAACTGAAAACTGATTGAATTCTAGTCTATTGATTGTATCAGATACTATCATTAATCATTAATATTCAATCATTTATCAATAATCATTAATCATTAACCATCAATCATTAATTAATCATTAATCATTAATCATTATCAAACAAAATCGATGCAACAAGATTCTCACGATTTGCTCGCAGTTCGCCCTCGCTCATCCATGGGACAGATGCTGTGCGGACTTCGTTCGAAGGTCTTTTTGACTTTCCTGGCAGTCCGTTTGCAGATGCATTGATGGATAGGGCCAAAGCTGGAAGACCACGTGGTTCTTTTGGCAGTGGCGCGCTCAGAAGATCTATACGGGAAGGACTGGCAAAAGCTGCAGCTGGAAACAGCGTCAGACGACCGCCGAGGACCATTTTTCATTTCCAGTCATGTCTCCTGCGTATTGAGCGTTGAAACACAGCCAGTGGAGTCATTGTGCAACCTCAATTAGAATCAGAATATGATTATGATGGATCTGATGGATATTGGACGGCGATAGATAGATTTATGTTTAATGAAATCTAAATAATCAAATAATCAATAATCCAAACGAAACCTAAATACCTTGATTACTTGGGTGTTATATTTTTGTTGTTCTTTTGATAATTGATTTGTTGTTGTTGTTGTTGTTGTTGTTGTTGTTGTTGTTGTTGTTGTTGTTGTTGTTGTTGTTAGATCATGTATGTAATAAACTTACATGATCTTTAATTGTAATGACAAGTATCAGGATTATTGTTATCGCATGATTGTTTTTGAACTTTTTCCGAATGGTTATGGCAAAGATTGAGTGTTGAAAAGACAAAACCACACACATGTCAGTTGAGCATTTTTACCAACGGACATCGAGTTTTTCATTCGCCCACTAGAAGACGCATCCTCACTTCCCTTTCTTCATTTTCCTTCCTAGGTCCTATGCAAAACATTTTTATTTTTCTATGATTCTATGGCCTTCTTGTTTTTTTGCATCCTCGCTCACTTGTTTTTCACGTATCCCATACTGACTGTTTCTTGTTTACGTCTCCATGTGTCCATTCTTTCTTGACTTGTATTTATGTTCTCTCTCTCTCTCTTTCTCTTTCTCCGCCCCTGTTTGGCCCGTCAACTTCCTGTTCTTTTATGTTTTATTTTCGTTTTAGTTGCTTTGTTCTTTTTTGGTTCCTATTTGGTTCTGATTCTGTCTACTCTGTATTTCTTCTTCCTTACCTATTTTCTGTCTTTCTTGATGTGTAGGCTCGGGGCCCTGGTGGTAGCGGCTGGCTAATGGCAGCTAGCGGCTGCTAGTGAGCTTGTGATACTGATAATGGCCAAGTGCAAGCAGCTGGCCAGGAGAAACTCCAGCGGTTCATTGCCAGACCAACCGCATCAGGAATTTCCAGACACTTTGGTCCTGAGCGGGTGCGAGTCCAACCTTCAGGAGCAGTTGTTGAGGCATGCCGCCTCTCAGTCCCAATCCAGGCAATTGCCTGACACCACCAACCCGGCTGTGAAGGCCTTGCTGGAGGGGAAAAGGAATTTGGGATCAGAAGCAGTTCAGCAGCACAGTTTCTCCAATACAGATTTGCGACGGATCGGTTGTGTTGTGGTGGAGAGCTCTGGATATCTTTGGGGCGTGTTCCTGCAACGAATAGCTGAAATGTTGGGATCTGGTGAGTGGCTTGGTCTGGCGTTTGGCCTCAAACGTCGGTATGACGAAACACCTTTGAGTTTGAGGGTTACAGATGCTTTGGCAGAGTCTACAGGTGAGGGCTCTGCTTGCTTTGGCCCGACTTCTGGTGGCAGGAAACGAACTGCGAAGGTGATGCAAACAGAGCTATACCTCAGTGTTCTTGTGGAGCATGTGCGGTCTGGGCGCTGTATCCAAGTCATGGGTAAGGTTCCGACTTGGCTGCAATGCCTCCAAACCACGAAGGCGGAGCAGATCGCGGAGACTCAACAAAAGCTGCTGGGCATCATCCCGAACTTGCTTGAGGTGAGCAAATCCTTTCTCTTGAGGCACAACTTCGTTTGCACCGATCGGTTTTCCGCAAACTTGTCTGCAGAACAGTTAATCAAGATGTCACTTGGTCTCAGTTCGACTCACGGTTTGTGTCAAGTGCACAAACTGTCTGCTTCTGAGAAGTCGATGTCGCAGATTCTGGCTGGACACATCGGGGGCATCGTCTCTCTGAGCCTTTCGATGAGGTCGGCGGGGAGTGTCCGGGAGTTGCAGGAGGCTCTGTTTGGCATGCTGTCTGAAGAGCTGCGAGTTTGTGTCGGTGCTCCTCAATGCGAAGCTCAGCGGCGAGCCATCTACAAGTTGTTCTTGCCAGATTCTTCGGAGACGGACACTTGTGTTGGCGCTCGAGCTGCTCGCAGAGGATCGAATCCGGCGCTTGCGTTTCAGAAGCGTGCTTTGGTACTTGACCACTTCTTGAATGGAGACATCTCGAGCGATGCCATTTGCCATTGGGTTCCTGTTTACAGAGACCGTGGCGAAGTTCTGGCCGAGATGAAAAAGTACCTTGTGCCAGCTCTGGTTCCTGGGGCTTGCCCGGTCCTCAACCGGGGCAAGTGGCTCGGAGCAGAGTGCACGTTCAGGCTTGGGCCCGGTGAAATGAAATTGGTCCTGATTGCCATAGCTGCCATAGCTGCTGTTAGCTCATTCGCTCATCTGCGGGCATTTTGATCAGTTATCGTGAAAGAATCCGATCCAATCTGAAATTCTCGGCTGATGCTACAAGATTTTGAAATTGCTTGGTGAATTTCTTGCCCCTTGTGATGTGTTGAGTCTTGGAAGTCATTTGGACTTGGAAGTCATTTGGAAATCACTTGGAAATTGCTGAGTCTTGGAAGTCATTTGGACTTGGAAGCCAATTGCAAATCACTTGGAATATGAAACGTGTTGCTTGTTGCCTGTTGCCATAATTCGTTGCGTTTCCTGATTTCGAGATTGACATTGATTTTGAAGATGTGATCCATGATTTGAGAAAGTCGGTCCATGTAGGCCTGTAGGCTGCTAGATTCTGCTAGCTAGCTGCTAGATAGATTCGCTAGATTCCATTTGTGCATGTGGAACGCATGTGGAAACATTGTGTGAATGCGCAGATTCAGAATAATAATAATTAATAATGATATATTGAATATTGAATATTGTATATTGGATATCGGATATCGGATATTGAAGTTGAACATTGGTCATTCGTCATGATAGATATATTGATATTGACGGATACTAAAACAAGTAGTACCCATGCGAGGTGTGGATGAAATTTTCCAAGCCACCAGACGCGTAGGGCGGCCTAAGGTTTGTATGCCTATGGCCTATATAGTAAGCAGGAAAACATGTGGGCCTACAGGATGCAGCGCAACAAAATCAACAACGCAACAGTGCGCTCACCATCAAAAGAGCCATGCCGCAACAAAATCAGTTCCTTGACACAGTCAGCACCACAAACTCATGAACCCAGAAAATAATGCGCCAGAGCAAAAACATAGTTGCCTCACGCAAAACATTGTCAGCGCAAGATGTGGGTGCGGTGTTTGACATGGGGAAATGATGGCGCATTGTGTCCTGTGAATTGAAGAGAGATGTGATGTTGCGTGATGTCAAGAATGAAGAGTCAAACTGAAAGAAACATAAGTGATTTGTGATTTTGTTTGGGATCCCCATTGTCCGACTTCTTGTTCATGTTCAATGAACTTTTGGTAACTTGATTTCATAGAGTCAAAGAGTCAAACCAATAATGTGATTGAACAAGCTATACATTATACACGTTAACTTATGAATATTGCCTTGCAGACCCGGGTTTGCATTTATGTCACGATGATCTGATAATGGTATGACAGGTATGACAATGTTAACAATCCTGATAATGTTTGACCAGCCATTTGACATATGACATATATGACATATGATTTATAACGTGTGTATGTATGACCTATGACATATGACATGTGACAAAAAAAGATGCTTTTTTGTCGGTGCAAGTGTTGTTCAACCAACTTTGAAATCTTGGCGCGCCAAGACTTGGTTTCCTTCTCCCTGCAGGTGGATTGGTTTGCTCACTGCCCACCACAACATTCTGCCGAAGCTCATGACCCGCTGGAAGAACCGACAGAGCCAAGCAACTTTGCAGAGCGACCCGGTGTCAATCACAGATGGCTTGGAACCAGGTGCCTTCGACTTGGGGCCTCCGAGGTGGCACCGTTGGGTGCGGGTTGCAACAGGTGCTGCAAGCAGCAGCAGCAGCAGCGCGCGTGCTTCTGAGGTTTCGCGGCATGCAGAGGGTGAAGAGGATGGCATTGTGGACTTTGCCATTGACATGCAGGACACCCTGGACGGCGACAAGCAGTTCCTCACCGAACCATCTCAGGACCCTGAGACGGGCGACATCAACTGGCATGATGCGAACAAGGCCAGCCTGGCCAAAGCTATCTCCTGGTTGAAAACGAACCCCTCCAACACGATTTTGGCCATGACTTTGCTGTGGGAGCCTGTGCTTCGGTTGTTGCGGTCTTTGATCCGCCTGGGCAGTGAGGAATGGGACCGAGAACAAGAAGTCAGAAGCAGCCGTGGCGAGGATCGCACGTACCGTGTTTTGGAGTTGTTTTTACAAAACGACATCAACAAGTTCTGGCAGCATTTGTCTTCGTTGTTTCATGGCCAAGACCCCCGTGATATACTGCCGGTTTCTGGGCACACAGAACAGATGCGGGCTCTGATGTTCAGGTTGCTATCCCGTTGCGGCTCCAGTGTCCTGCAGCTTTTCAGCAACGAGACCAAGGGCGCTCCGTATGCTTTGTTTGGATGCCTCTGGGGCTTGTCCGAAGAGGTTTTGGCTTTGAAACCCTGCCAGAGAGACGAGCTCACGGAGTTTTTCTTGGATCGCTTCACAGAAGAAGAACTTGCCGGGCCACGATGTCAAAACTTGTTGCGGTTTTGTGCTTCTATGATGGACTTGGACATCGTGGCCATAGAAGTTCGGCATGCTTCAGTGCGGAGGCTGAATATGTTTCGGAGCGTTCAAACCTGGCCGATGCAGTTTCAAGATCTTGGGGCTGAATTTTCTTGCCGTCAGATGACGACAGTGCGGGAATATTTCAAACATGGCTGTGCCCAGCCCCAGCGGAAACAGAGAAAACCAGGTCCAAAGTCTCAGAAGAAAAAACAGACAAGGATTTCCAGAGGCGGTGCTTGGAGAGCCTTCATCCATGACCAGTATGGAGGCCAGCAGTTGACCCAAAGACTTCTGCGTCAAATCAAGGTTCGCTACTATGCCATGAAGCGCGCAAATGGACCAGACTGGTTGCGCTACAAAGAGATGGGGGAGCTCATGTGCCTCGCTGGCAAGAAGGGCCACAAAGTCAGACCTCTGTCTTATGTTTTCCGGCATGGAAAGAAGCGAAAACAAAATCCTTTCCTCCACATTTTGGACGAGAAGATTGCTGATTTGAAAGCCCGTGTTGGGCAGCAACAGGAGGTTTCAGTGCAGCAAGCTTTAAATGACATGGAGGCCCTTCGCAATGTTTCCAAAGACACGCAGCAGGACCTGGTGCAGAGCAGTGGTTTCGAATCAAAGCAAGTGCTCTTCGAGCCCTTCAACTCTGGCAATGACAATTCTGGTGCATCGGTCATTGCTTTTCCTGGCACTGTGATTTCTCCATCTGTGCTGAAATATGCTCCGCCAGCAGACCATGTTGCTAGAGAGCCTTTGCGTTGAAGGAAGGCGGGTTGTCAGCGGTTCCCATGGCAATGTTGATTGATCGAATGTTTGGATCATATGTTTCTGTCAATGTATGTTAAGGATGTTTGTATGTATGTATGTATGTATGTATGTATGTATGTATGTATGTATGCATGCATGTATGTATGTATGTATGTATTTATGTATGTATGTATGTATGTATGTATGTATGTGTGTATGTATGTATGTATGTATGTATGTATGTATGTATGTATGTATGTATGTATGTATGTATGTAGGTAGGTAGGTAGGTATGTATGTATGTATGTATGTATGTATGTATGTATGTATGTACGTATCTATCTATGTATGCATGTATCTATGTATCTATGTATCCATGTATCTATGTATCTATTTACATATGTATGTGTATGTATGTATGTATGTATGTATGTATGTATGTATGTATGTATGTATGTGTCTATCTATCTATGAACCTATGAATCTATCAATCTGTAAATCTATCAATCTATCCATCTATCAATCTGTCAATCTATCAATCTATCAATCTGTAAATCTATCAATCTATCCATCTATCAATCTATCAATCTATCAATCTATCAATCTATCAATCTATCAATCTATCAATCTATCAATCTATCAATCTATCAATCTATCAATCTATCTATCTACGTATCTACGTACCTACGTATCTATGTATCTATGTATCTATGTATCCATGTATCTATGTATCTATTTACATACGTATGGGCATGTATGTATGTATGTATGTATGTATGTATGTATGTATGTTTGTATGTATGTATGTATGTATGTATGTGTGTGTGTGTATGTATGCATTTAAAATTTGTATGTTTTTTAGATATATAGGTAATACAACTTGAAAAAGAAGAACACATGTCTATAGTAAGGTGATCTGTTACCGTGATAAATGTTAACTACCAGTTAGTGCTTCAATGTGTTAACTTTTAATCACAGGATGTTTCAACTATACAATAAAAAATGATCAAGTAATATAGATGCTTTGCTTTTTGACTTTTGTTCGACATAAGGCACTGAAAACATAGAGTCATCATATTTATTTTTTTGAAGATGCAACGCAACGCAACACACACACAGACACACACACACACTAACAGTCACTAACACCCCACACTCACACTCACACTCACATTCACACTCACACTCACACTTACACCCGCACACACACACACTCTCTCACACACACGCACTCAATCACATTCACGCTCGCGCTCGCACTTGGACTTCCAACAGCGAACAGCGTTCAGGACATGAAATATTTCAGGTCTAAATTTTCCATCAGGTAACTTCCAAAGAATGCCCGGATTCCTTACTTTTGATTGATTATGACTGTGACTAGGACTAGGGCTTTCCAATTGCTCTCGTGCTGCAGCGCTGCGCCATGCATTTGTTTGGATTCTTTTCGATGATTTTGACTTCCTGAGCACTCTGTGGCCACATCACTGCAAAACATTTAAGCTCATCATCTTGCTAGATTTCTCCCCACCCGCCACTTTCGTGAGCCTACCTACGGACCCTCCAGAACCACAAAACCTTTGAAACACACAGTGTTTTTGCGAGCTCCTTAACATTTGGCGCACACGGATCGTCATTCTTGTGACTCTGTTCTTACTCTTGTCTATTCTTCTTGTCTTTCCCCTGCTGCGTTTTCTGCTGACTTGTCCGAGTTAGAATGCATCCGTCCATAAGTCAGAGGCTTGACCAAGCACCTTTCTTATCTTGGGAGCTTGTGCGAACACCTTGCTGTTGCTATGACATGATGTGAAACTATATACTATTTAATTTTGATTTTACTATATTTGCAGTTTTTGCTTTGGGTTTTGGACATTGTCATGAATCGATGTCGCACCCCTCGCAAAATTGCATTTTCTTGTTACTGTTACTGTTATTGTTTTTCAGTTTTCAAAGTAGCAGCTGGCTTCAAGACTCAAATGTTTTTTTGACTCCAAAGGATTTCTGCCAGGGCCAACTTTTTAGCATGCTTTGTTGTGATGCGCCAAGGAAGTTTTCAAGCCCACTGGCAAAGAAGCAAAGAGCCATGGCCATGGCTTAGTCACTCGCTTGGATGATCACTGGGGCGCAAAGCATGCCTTGCAACCTCTCCTTCCTGGTCGTTTGCCCGCAGAAGACGCAGACGCTCCCAAACCCAAACCGTGTTTGCGCTTGGGGTTTTGCCACTGTGGGGCAAGCAGCCCTGGTCAACAGGCCTTTCGATTTTATCGGAAATTTGTGACGCTGATGCGGCCTTTCCTTTTCAAGCGACAACCGAAAGCTGAAGGGGCAGAAGCTCAGAAGCAACCCAAAAAATACACCAAACCTCGCCAAGCAATGATGAAAGCATTTTTGATTCTGAAGTTGGAGCCGCAACCGCCTGACAGACCTGAAGTTCTGGACAGCCTTGGCGTGTCCGATGCTGCGTCGGAGACCCAAATCGTGCAGAGTTTTGGTGGTGGGCGTTGGAAATCCTTTGCTACTGGCAAGCAGTTTCAAGGTGCGGATGTTGGAAATGTGGCCCAGAGGAAGCCATTGTTTTTGCACATCGGATATTGCAATTATCGCAACATGCATTTCAGCGGTCTTGGCCTGGACTACAAAGGGACAACCAACCATGGCAAGGATGATCTTTCACCAGAAATTCAGCTGGAAGTTCCTGCT
>VSDK01024403.1:68153-75653 GCA_009767595.1 Symbiodinium kawagutii
TCCTGCTGACTTCAAATTTCAACGGTGCTTCGAATATTTCCAGGAACATGTGGATTTTTCACTGAAGTGGATTGCATCGTTTTGGATACTGAAGTCAACGCCTAAACGTGTGCCAGCCCAGGCCATGTTCTTGAAACACGTTGTTGCGACCTGGTATTCAGAGATTCCGCCCTTCATTGTGTGGAAAGGTTTGACTCAGGAGGATGCTGATTCGCGAGATTTGCTTCGCAGACAAAACCAAAAAAAGAGACGCAAAAAGCAGACGCCAAAGGAGTCAAACCCTGGCCAGATCACCAAACATTTTGGACCTCCAGCAAAGCGTCGTCGGAATGTCTCTGAGCCGTTTGAATCTGGAGATGCTGGGCCATGGAAAAATTGGAGGTCCTCAATGAAACCAATCGCGGACACCGACAATGCCCTGGAAGCCCTGGAAGCGCAAACGGCTTCCGACTCTGACGTGCAACTTTCACAGGAGGATTTGCAATGTGATACTGATGCCGAAGCTGACGATGGCAATGAACTGGATATATTCGGTGATGCTGCCAGCGAAGTGTTCACCAGCGATTCTGATTCTGAGCTCGATCTGAACTTGTCAGATGAGGCTAGCACTGATGGCGATGATGATGATGGGAAAGGTGTTGGAGATGCAGCGCCGTCCGGAGTCAATGCTGCTGCCGGTGATGCTCCTTCTTCTCCTGTCATCGACAACAGTGGCGGTGCTTCATCTAGTGCATTTGCTCGTTCAGCTGAGGAGGGCGAATCAGTGGCAATGGGAGACAGTTTGGTTTCAGGAGACAAAGCTGAAACAGAAAAAGAAGCAAAAATCCGCACAGAGACTGAGCGAATGTATGATTTGACGCCTCCGGACCTCAAACTTCTCTTGCCGGGCGGCGGTCGGGTGCAAGGCGAATTTTATGCAGCCTACCACCCCATCAACAACTTCTTCAAAGTTGTCTACCCAATCAGCCACTTGGCAAAGTCAGATTGCGTGAATGGTCTTATCTGTAGGGCATATGTCAGCATATTCACACCATCATATCCGACCCATATACTAATGATCAGAATCACAGTCATAGTCATGGATTTAATAGCCAAAAGTCAGTCATAGCCACGCCAGCAGTCAAATTCTACCTCTGTCAGATATGGTTTAGCAGCTTAGCTCTAAAATGCTATCGGTCGCTGACCCTATCTTTGCTAATCCGCAACCACGTACCATTCCTGGATGTGTTGTTGCCCGGTTATAGTTGGAGCTCTTCAGATGATGATGATGATGATGATGATGATGATGATGATGATGATGATGTAAATATATATATATATATATTATATTTAGATTTATATATATATTTTACATATATCAGATTCCACCTGGCGCCTATCTGCCTATCTGAAAGATAGATAGATAAATGCATTGTATTCAGATGCGATGCAATGTAGAGTGCAGTGTGTTGATCGCACCGATTGCAGGTGATGCGAACCAAAAAGATTCATGCCAAAGAAAGTGGCCGACGCGTCTTTGCCAGAGCCCCTTGGACTCACTCACTGCGGTGCTCGCATTCGCGTACAGCCGCTGGAACGCTCTGCATCCGACGCGTCAGCTTTCAATGTTTCTTGGCAGTCTTCACATGTTTTTTCAAAACGTGCCAGATTTGCTAGCTGCTGCTAGCTATAGTGAGTGTCATGGCATTGTGCTTGAAGCCGTGCGCGGCCCGCAGTCTGATATGTAGGCTGTAGGCCCTATATTATAGGGCAAGGGTAAAGTGCAGTGGCGTAGCCGTAAACCCCATAACCATGGACTACAGAAGAAAGGTTTATGACTACGACATGATTGAATTCTGCGACCCTTTGGCCTTATGACACATGACGTCTTGCAGGCGGATGAATATGTCCACAGTTTTCTTCTGTCTTCTTAAGGCCATCGCAAAGCGATTTGCAGAAGTACTTGGACAAACACAAGATCAAATGACCATGTCGCTGCTTACGTTCAGCGTTGCCGAGTCCTGGTTCCCAGGCTTGGGTTGAGAGGTCGTATTCCGATTCTGTGTCATGTGTGATTTTGCGATTTTGTTTCTTTTAATCATATGGGCGGTATCTGAATCTGGGCATGTCTGATTTTTCTTGACATGGGCGTAGAAAGATTAAGCGTTACGTTGCTTCCATGTTAGTCACTGTTAGTTAGTCTGTTATTTGGCATGTGTGTCTATCTATCTTTTTTGAAAGAACATAAAATCAAATCAAGACTTATTTTATTGATACCGTCATTGATTCCGACGAAAATGATTTTGACTATTTGACTAGGACAATGGCATGTGAACGTTGACAAAACATCTGTACATATCATATGTTAGAGATTGCGTGTATGTATGAATTTATTTTTGATTTGTACCTCAAATGGATACTACATGTATGCTGGCATTCTGTTTCATGTCGATCCATGAGCTGCCAATGCATTCTGGCCAACTTTTGCCGCCACACTTCCTTTGATATTTTTTTTGAAAACACATGTTATTTCTTTAGGTGGATGTTTCAAACACTTTTGCCCGCGGCAGGCAAGCCTAATCGAGGCCATAGGAAATCTAGTAACCTAATAATTGCCATGCAATTAGATACCTGAATAATAACATAACACTTCTAGAACACAAAATTTGTGACCTTTCCCAACATTGAGCGTTTGATGCTTGGAACATCAACCTCATCAGAGCCTCGTCGCCAAACCCTTGTGCCTCCCACGCAGAAGCACCGGTGCCAACCGTCTTCCAATCCATGACGCCTGCCGATGTTTTTTTCCGAACCTCCAGAATTTTTGCGCCTGCCATGCGGCGGCAGTGTAAAGTACAGTAACCCTAAACCCTAAACTATGCGGTTTAAGCGGCGGCAGTGTAAAGTACAGTGACCCTAAACCCTAAATTATGCGGTTTAAGCGGCGGCAGTGTAAAGTACAGTAACCCTAAACCCTAAACTATGCGGTTTAAGCGGCGGCAGTGTAAAGTACAGTAACCCTAAACCCTAAACTATGCGGTTTAAGCGGCGGCAGTGTAAAGTACAGTGACCCTAAACCCTAAATTATGCGGTTTAAGCGGCGGCAGTGTAAAGTACAGTAACCCTAAACCCTAAACTATGCGGTTTAAGCGGCGGCAGTGTAAAGTACAGTAACCCTAAACCCTAAACTATGCGGTTTAAGCGGCGGCAGTGTAAAGTACAGTGACCCTAAACCCTAAATTATGCGGTTTAAGCGGCGGCAGTGTAAAGTACAGTAACCCTAAACCCTAAACTATGCGGTTTAAGCGGCGGCAGTGTAAAGTACAGTAACCCTAAACCCTAAACTATGCGGTTTAAGCGGCGGCAGTGTAAAGTACAGTGACCCTAAACCCTAAATTATGCGGTTTAAGCGGCGGCAGTGTAAAGTACAGTAACCCTAAACCCTAAACTATGCGGTTTAAGCGGCGGCAGTGTAAAGTACAGTAACCCTAAACCCTAAACTATGCGGTTTAAGCGGCGGCAGTGTAAAGTACAGTGACCCTAAACCCTAAATTATGCGGTTTAAGCGGCGGCAGTGTAAAGTACAGTAACCCTAAACCCTAAACTATGCGGTTTAAGCGGCGGCAGTGTAAAGTACAGTAACCCTAAACCCTAAACTATGCGGTTTAAGCGGCGGCAGTGTAAAGTACAGTGACCCTAAACCCTAAATTATGCGGTTTAAGCGGCGGCAGTGTAAAGTACAGTAACCCTAAACCCTAAACTATGCGGTTTAAGCGGCGGCAGTGTAAAGTACAGTAACCCTAAACCCTAAACTATGCGGTTTAAGCGGCGGCAGTGTAAAGTACAGTGACCCTAAACCCTAAATTATGCGGTTTAAGCGGCGGCAGTGTAAAGTACAGTAACCCTAAACCCTAAACTATGCGGTTTAAGCGGCGGCAGTGTAAAGTACAGTAACCCTAAACCCTAAACTATGCGGTTTAAGCGGCGGCAGTGTAAAGTACAGTGACCCTAAACCCTAAATTATGCGGTTTAAGCGGCGGCAGTGTAAAGTACAGTAACCCTAAACCCTAAACTATGCGGTTTAAGCGGCGGCAGTGTAAAGTACAGTAACCCTAAACCCTAAACTATGCGGTTTAAGCGGCGGCAGTGTAAAGTACAGTGACCCTAAACCCTAAATTATGCGGTTTAAGCGGCGGCAGTGTAAAGTACAGTAACCCTAAACCCTAAACTATGCGGTTTAAGCGGCGGCAGTGTAAAGTACAGTAACCCTAAACCCTAAACTATGCGGTTTAAGCGGCGGCAGTGTAAAGTACAGTGACCCTAAACCCTAAATTATGCGGTTTAAGCGGCGGCAGTGTAAAGTACAGTAACCCTAAACCCTAAACTATGCGGTTTAAGCGGCGGCAGTGTAAAGTACAGTAACCCTAAACCCTAAACTATGCGGTTTAAGCGGCGGCAGTGTAAAGTACAGTGACCCTAAACCCTAAATTATGCGGTTTAAGCGGCGGCAGTGTAAAGTACAGTAACCCTAAACCCTAAACTATGCGGTTTAAGCGGCGGCAGTGTAAAGTACAGTAACCCTAAACCCTAAACTATGCGGTTTAAGCGGTGGCAACGCAAAGTACAGTGACCCTAAACCCTAAATTATGCGGTTTAAGCGGCGGCAGTGTAAAGTACAGTAACCCTAAACCCTAAACTATGCGGTTTAAGCGGCGGCAGTGGAAAGTACAGTGACCCTAAACCCTAAACTATGCGGTTTAAGCGGCGGCAGTGTAAAGTACAGAAACCCTAAACCCTAAACTATGCGGTTTAAGCGGCGGCAGTGTAAAGTACAGTAACCCTAAACCCTAAACCCTAAACTATGCTGTTTAAGCGGCGGCAGTGCCAAGTACAGCAACCCTAAACCCTAAACTGTACGGTTTTAGGGGCGGCAGTGGAAAACTGTTGGCGCAGAAAAACGACTTTGGGACGTCACTAGGCCATAAAAAAATCATAAAAAAATCATAAAAAATTCATAAAAAAATCATAAAAAAATCATAAAAAAATCATAAAAAAATCGTATTGAAATCATAAAAAAATCATAAATTTTATATAAAATTTATGCTAAAATTATGAATTCATAAATTTTTCATAAATTTTATATAAACTTTATGATTTTTTTATGATTTTTTTTGATTTTTTTTATGATTTCAATACGATTTTTTTTCTGATTTTTTTATGATTTCGATACGATTTTTTTTATGATTTTTTTTGAGGTATTTTTTTTGTTTCGTGATCGTAATTTATTTTGATTTGAGGCGGTGCAGTTTCAGTGTTGCTACAGTTAAAATTGCAGCTAACTAGGCCGTTGACTGAAGCGTGCCCACACTGAAGGCTGACCTTCACACCAGCCATTAGAGAATTTGACTTTGCCCCAGCTGCAGCTGTACTTTGCCCCAGCTGCAGCTGTACTTTGTCCCAGCTACACAGCTGTACTTTGTCCCAGCTACTGTAGTTGTGCTGTGCATGCAGTTCTTAAATTTAAGTTCTGTTCTATTCAATACTT
Source organism: Symbiodinium kawagutii (assembly GCA_009767595.1). Classification (NCBI taxonomy): domain Eukaryota; class Dinophyceae; order Suessiales; family Symbiodiniaceae; genus Symbiodinium; species Symbiodinium kawagutii. Next base: position 73,678 of record VSDK01024403.1, read on the forward strand.
ACTATTCTGTAGCTCCTACGCCTTAAAAAAAATTTCTCCGCCTGCGGCGGAAATTCCAGAATACAGTATCCAGGAACCTCACCAAGTAGCTCCTACGCCTACGCCTTAAAGAAATTTTCTCCGCCTGCGGCGGAAATTCTAGAATATAATATAATATAGTATCTAGGAACCTGACCAAGTAGTTCCTATGCCATAGCAAAATTTTCTCCGCCTGCGGCGGAAATTTGAGAATATAATACAATTTAGTATCTAGGAACCTGACCAAGTAGTTCCTATGCCATAGCAAAATTTTCTCCGCCTGCGGCGGAAATTTTAGAATACAGCATCCAGGAAGCTAACCAATGGAACCCAGCCAGCTAATTATTTATTTTTATTTTGACCTGTTGAACCTGTTGGCATTCAGAATATGTCGTGGGCAAGCTTTGGGGGGGGGGGGGCAGGACGCCCAAAAAATAAAAAAGGGCAGAAATGTCTGAGTTATAAACTGCACACGGCCATAAGCCATAAGCCATAAGCCAAAAGCCACACGCCAGGCGCCATGTGACCATATGGCGTTTGACATTTGTGACACATCATGTCTGAATATATATATATATATTCTTTTTTTAACCCTAGGGCCCTAGGGCTCTGACGCTCACTAGTTAACAAATATTTCAATCTGTGGCCATCTGAAAATCAGCAAGCTGCGTTGTGCCATACTGTTCAATTTTTATCGCCTATGGGACCTATGTCTATGTGCCGCCCGAGCGGTCCAACAGTCTAAGCTGTCAAACTATATGGCAACAATATGTTTCAAAAAACAATACATAGTGTGAACTAGTAACTACAATACAGATTCTCAAACAGCAGCAGTGCTAAGCTCTCAACATAGAACAGCAAAAGTTTGTTGTATTTTATCCTGGTCCTATTGAATACCTATTGAGAATCTGTGTGGCAGTCAATCTAAACGCTGTTGAAGACCCTAGACTCCCTTGACTCTAGCCTCTAGACTCTAGACTCTAGACGCTGTGAACATCAAACCTGGCAAATCTGGCGCTTCTATGTCATGCCTGTGCTTAGGCCTGGGGTTTAGGGCTTTTGTTGACTTATTCCAATGTTGGGTGATGTTGAACCTGCTAGCTTGCACATGCCAACTTTTTTTAAAGATCAAACTAAAACGATACCGTTGAATACGGACATATAAGTGCCTGAATCAGCGCGGCTTAAAGCTTCAGATTTTTAAATATTTAATGTCTTTCTGATGATGTATTTTTTTTGACCACTCAACAGCAATTAAAATTACGCTTTCACTTGTCACTAACTTGTTCAAAACTCATGCGGCTGTTATGCTGAGTTTCTGTCATATTATTAAAGAAATATTTGAATCTACACTTTACCTCCAGGTCCATGTTTGAATCTATGTCATCGGGTGGCATTGGGCCGTTTGAGGGGCTGGATATGTCGATTGACAGTTTCAAAGAGTCACACAGGCCTGCGCGCTCCTAAGTGCTAACAGTGAACAGTAACAACAGTTCTATATTTGGAAAATTGATATGTTTTAGAACTATGGTGTTCTGACTTTTGTAAACAAAATAGAATAGACAGGGAAGGTATTGAAAATGGAATCAACATTGCAGGAAAAAACGTTGTTTATGAACATTGCAGCTAAAGCGCAGTAGAAGTCAATGGTAAAGACAATGGAAACTTAACTAACCTTCTAAGTTGAAGACATGTATCCTATAATGCAGTAAGAATAACTCACATTGACACATTAACAATGCAGCAATCCTTATCTAAGGCCATATGTTCTGAATCTACCGGAAAAAATTATCACATTTAGATCTCAGCGGTTTAGAGTCTGAGTCTTGATGTAAGAGGAACGCTTGGGGCAGAGGCGGTGATAACTCTGTATTGAAGCTCCCCGCTAGCTGCTAGCTGTTTGCCGCTATTTGATTTCAAAATTCATTATAAACAATTGCGTAAACTCGCAGCAAAAA
>VSDK01024403.1:80653-87411 GCA_009767595.1 Symbiodinium kawagutii
TTTGCAAGGTATTAGATATCAGAGCATTCAGATACAGATATCAGATATGTCAGATATGTCAGATATATCAGATATGGCAATCTTATTTCTTGGATTTAGACAATCTGATAGATACACAAAGTAGTACGGTTCTGATGTTGGATGTTCTGTGCATCCTGGCCCCTTTGATTTCTGCACGGCAGTGAACAGCGCAATGACTTGTGTTTGATTGTATGGATTGGCTCTGCGCACCTTGCTGAGCGCTTGCTTGCCTTCCTCACTTGTGAAAGGATTGACTTTCAGCGGCCATGGGCATGCGAGGCAAGACCAGGGCGAAGAAGGAGCAGGACTGCTTTGTTTGTTTTCCCCCTTCAGCAGGGACTAGCTTGGCCTAGCTGACCAGCTGACTAGCTTACTTACCAGTTTGTTTTGCTTCATGACAGCGTCCGATGGCGTAGGGGCCACAAACAGAAGCCGTCGTGTCATGAGGGCAATCGTGTCTATTCGAAGATTCTCAAACCTAAACTGAAACATTTGAATCATTCTCTTGAGACTTTGGTGCGCAGTCTGAGCTTTGAAGGGGTGGAGCGCACTCAGTTCGATTCTATTCATATTCATATTCAAATTCAAATCCATTCTAGTGATTCTAGCCTAGTAATAATCACTAATAATCTAGTATTTGCAAACTTTCTTTGCTGGATTGAAACGGTTCTTCATTCTGATAGCTTGGGCTTGAGCGGCGTGTTCAATCCAATCCAACCCCATCCCATTCCATCCAATCCAAACCAATCTAATCTAATCATCCAATCTAAACTAATCTCATCATAATCTAATCTAATCAAATTTAATCTAGTCACGTCCAAGTCTAATCTAAAAGTAACTAATCTACTGTAACCGAACTGAATCTAATCGAATCTAATCCGATCCAGTCCAATCCACTTTACTCAGGCACGACTTTCATCTTCCCTTACATAGTCTAATCTACTCCAACCTAGAATCTAACCTAGTACAAACAAATCTAGCCCAATCTAATCCAATCCAACTGCCCGATCTTGATCAAACTTCACCGAATCTAATCTAAAATCAATTCAACGCATTTCATCTAATCTAATCCAAACGAATCTAGTCTAATCTAATGCAATCTAGATTAAAGAAATCTAAGCTAGCAGCTAACCTGATCCAATCTAGTGCAATCTTATCTAATTTAATTTTGTTTAACAGAATCTAATCTAATGTTTTTAATCGAACTGAACCTAGTCTAAATCGATTCAAAGATCATCCGATCTAATCTAATCTAATCAAATCTAACTTAATGTAACCGGACCTAATCTAATCTAAGCTAATCTGATGTAATCTTATCTAATCAAACTTAATCTAAACTGACCTAATCTAATCTAATCTAAACTAATTCTTTAATTGGAACTAGTCTGATCTAACCCGATCTAATCAAATCGAATCTAATCAAAATTCATCCAACCTAAGGACCTAATCTAAATCAATTGCGTGTAACATCTAACGTAACGTAACCTAAACTAACCTAACCTAATCTAATCTAATTTAATCTAATAACATCCCATCTAAAATGCTTTAATCTAATTTAACCGAATCTAACCGAACAGAATCAAATCCAATCTAATCTCATAGACTTTAATCTAATCTAATCCAATCTAATCTAATTTTGTTGAATCTTTTTTTTTTTTTTATATTTACGTGTAGTAGAGTAGACGGATACAATGATACAATCATGCACAGTCGATGAACTGCCATTGATCCAGGACGGTGGGCCTCCAAACAAGAGATCCAAGGCTACAGGTCTTGGAGAAGGCGATGAAAGCCCCGGAACTCTGTTTGGCGGAGTGACAGATTCGACCATGACTCCAAGGAGCTCGGACTCAGCTATGTTGACGTCTCCGTCTTCCAGATCCCGACCTTCAGCGATGGTGCCGCTGGGTTTTGGTTTCGAGCCCATGACCGTTGATGGCGCGGGCGATGGCCACAGCGCACGGGGGTTGTCTGCCAGACAAGTGATGAAGCAGGATGAGAAGAAGAAAGCGAAGAAAGCTTTGTGGAGCGTATGCCCCTTTTGCTTGAAGGGCCCTGATCAGTTGCAGGCTGGTTCTGGTATAGTGAATAGTGATAGTGAGTGTCGTTTCTTATGCCTTATTCCATTTCATTGAATGAATATTGCATTTAATAATTGAGTTAGACTTATTCAATAATGACTCTAGTCACTAGTCACTAGTCCAGTCACATGTCTTTGCTTGATGTTTGTCCATATAAATTCCTTTAAGAAATTGAACATATGATCTGGTTAAAATGCAATTGCTAGCTGGCTAGCTGCTAGCTGCTGCTAGCTGCTAGCTGCTAACTGCCGTGTTCACTGAATTCTTTGCTGATGTGATATGTGAATTGAACAATATCAATAGCGGTTCAATGATGCAGAAATTTAAATATTAGTTATTAGTTACTAATAATAATACTTGGTTGAAACACTCAATTTGTTTCATATTATATGTTGTGTGATCACCGAGCTTGTCTTGAAGCACGAAGTTGATTGGATGATTGATTGTTTTCTAACAATTTTGAGATCGCGTTCCACATGTAGATTCAGATATTTTCAATGACCAGGATTACCATGCAGCCATCCCCCATGACAGGCCTCTGGCAATCCGTTTGGCTGGTATGAGTATGATGATCGCAGAAGACCCATTGGAGCCGGCTGCAAATTGCACATAGTGGCTTGCATCATTTCCTACCCGCACATGACCGCCCATGAAGTGGCTGTGGTTTATCATCGCAAGGATGATGAAACGGTGGCATTGAGGACGGAGTTCGATCTCTGTTGCAGGCTCGTGGCTCGCATCTTGGATCGTGAAGAACTGCCGCAGTTTTTGCCTTTGTGCGGTGCCGACGTGAAGCGAAACTATGTGGTCTCATCCTACTACGAGGTGGGATTCCTCACGGAGTCGGAGCTGGTTCGCTGGATTGGCGCCACCCCCAAACAACTGGGATTGGGAAAGCCGTCAACTCTCTCCCTTGAGGACGGCTCAGGCAGTGTGCATGGTTACCACATCTCATTGCAGGGCTTGCCTTTGCAGTTGCTGTTTTGTTGCCGGAAGATCAAGATCGAGTCCAACCTTCAGCTCTGCAAGACCGAGACGCTTTCCGATCCATCCCTGCAATTACGGCCAACTCAGGCAGATGACATCTTGGGCCACGCTCTTCGCAAGAACGTGGAGAACCGCGCCACTGCTGAGAGATGCTCTGGACGGCAACACCTCCACAGCTTTGAAGCCCTCAAGGAGAAGGCTGAGAAGGTTGCTCAGGACAGGGTGATGGCCGCTATGCCATGCTCCGCTATGCTATGGCTATGGGCTATGGCTGGGCTTATGACCTTGGCCTTATTCATTATTCAGGCTTACTGGCACTATTTATTTACATATTCCTATTTACCTTTTGATCTATTGAATTTAATCTACTCTATTCATTCATTATATTTTGTGAATTTTTACCATTTTTTTGTTTTTTTTTATTTATTATTATTATCATAATTGTTTTTATTATTAGTGTTATGATTACTATTATTCTCATTAGTTATTATTAAATCTATTTTACTTATCAATATATTGTGAGTGTTAAATCTAATCTATTATAGGACTTAGGACTTATGACATATGTATGACAATGATTTCACATGTTGGTGAGGTTTTTGGATTCAAGCAAAGTAATATCTTAGTAAAGTAGAGTCAGAGTAGACTAAACTAGAGTGACTAGACCCGACTAGACTCGAGACTGGAATCGCTAGAGGCGAGAGTGATTTGACTAGACTAGGACTAGACCCGACTATAAAATGACTAGTGACGAGAGTAGAGTAGAGGAATTTATTGAAATGCTGGACGGGATAGCTGATCATTCAGGACAGGCCTTGACCCTGCCACACCTGTATTTGATATCCGCCGGAGTCAATACATTAGATTTTTTGTCACACTCCGATGCATCGCGCATTATTTGTCGCAGCCCGATGCATCAACAATAATTCTGGCAGGAGCAGCAAGTGCAAGAGCAGAACTTGGCCGCGATTTCTGACGAAGATGAAAGCGATGGAGAGTCGCTGGAGACTGATGGTTCCGATGCAGATGAAGGCGCTCCTCCTGGTTTTGCTCCAGGTGCTGCTGTGAAATGCGCCGGTGCTCTTGTGGAAGGCGGTGGCTTGTCTGCTGCGAAAGCCAAACCGAAGGCTCCAGCCAAGAAGAAGAGATCGTCAGGTGCCGCCGCAAACCTGGCAATTGCTGGGGAGACTTTGGACGATGGCGAGGTCATGGAGGTCGGCAGCGGCAATTCTGGTGCAGAGATTTCGGAGACGGACTTGCTGAGGGTGTTTGGGCTCATGTAGTGCTTTCGTGGTTTATGTTTTGTAAAGCTAATCAGCTAATTAACTGAAACAGAGTTACTGCCAAGTTGTGATTTGCCATGTTTATTTTTTTGCGGTGACCATTCTGACATGTCCCAACATTGTTCTTTGCAACCGATGTTTCTAAGCCTAAGGCCTAAGCGTCCACGTTCGGATGCGGTTATTATTTATTATTTCTCATTGTCATATCGTATTGAACTGGTTCTGGTTGTTTTCCAAATTAGGCTATTTAGGTGGTACATTCCATTCCAAGCTTTGATGCGCTTGGATTCATCAGCAAATGATTTTATTCTCACATGTTAGAAAGAAACATCCGCGCCATAACTACATCATTACATTACATGTAAATTGAAATTAAAGAAATTACAAATAAGTCAAACAAGTACATTTTTAAACTTTAAACAAATTCTTGGTCCTTTGAATTGTAGCGCTGTATTTGCAGCCGTCAGCAGCTAGGCCGGGCCTAGCTAGCATCTAGACTCCAGACTAGACTAGGCTGACTAGACGCAACTAGTCCAGCCAGGCCAGACAGCTAGCTAGCAGCTAGGTAGGCGCAGAGGCAAGACTTCGCCGGCTAATGATCGTCGTGTTTTGAATGGCGTGGTTTCCTGCAATGACACGTTTGATACTTTGTTACATAGTCATAGTAATAGTAGTCTACTCAGTAGGAGGCCCTAGTTTTCCTTTCACAATTTCCTCTTTTTTTTGTGTTTGTTTGAAATGGATTCAGTCCTCCGCTACTCTATTCAGGAACTTGGTGATGACTTGGTGCTGAAGCAAATCTTGAGGGCGCTTGAGACGCCCCATCCGTGCTTGATTGGCCTCATCCCTGCCAAAGTCTTGTTCCACAAGATCAGAGTGGGCCACCAGCTGCGGGGAGTCACTTGGGTAAACAGCGTCATCGATTTGAAACCTGACAAATTTCTAAGACAGATGAGTATATATTCATTGTTTGTTGTGAAATCTTTTTGGTTCTTGTAAATTGTAATTATAGCTGATTGTTCATTGTATTTGTGAAGGGTAGAATCAGAACCGAATCTAATGAACATGGAAAAGATACGAACATATTGCATGCACGTTTGCAATCTCAATCGGTCAGCTGGAGTATGGAAGGCTATTGGGACCGCCAAGACTAGTAAGTAAGCAGCCATTTCTGATACTGATATTGATATTGATATAGTTATGGCACGTTTGTGCTGGGGACCTTTAGTCGGTCAAGTGCTGGTTCTGTTGTGAAACAGCGCTTGGGCATTCAGGGCTTGGCAATTGAGCAAACCATGAGGTGGTACCTGGTAGCTACTGGAAAAAATGGTTTGTATGGAGCAACTCACTTCTTCTCTATAATTCTATAACTGGTGACGAGTATGCAGTTATGTTTCCACGCAGGAATTTCCTCACAAAATCTCCCATGCCATAAGAAATTTAAATTGTTAGTGTTGCAATTTTTGTATTTCTTGAATTATTGAGCAGACTTAACAGTAGCAGTTAGTTCAGTCATTTTTTCCATTACTATTCCATCAATCAAAGAGTATGTTTCGGACATGTATCAAAGAATCTTAGAGTGAGCGCTTAGCGCATTTTGCGGCATACGTTCTGACATTCTTGTTGCGTTGTACAACCCCGCCCTTCAGAACCGCTTCTGCAGCCTCTCAAGCAAAGAAAACATTTGGGAATCGAAATCAATGTCCCTTAAAACGAGCTAGTCCTAGTGGTCCTAGTGACTAGTCCTAGTGACTAGTGTCCTAGTGTCCTTAGGTCCTAGGTCCTAGTGACTTAGTGTCAACCGCTGAAGCAATGCTTGGTTGAGCGACCCGGTGCTTAGCCAGTGAAACAGCGACCGATAGCGAAGACAACCTGACAATGCTTGGCCGAGGGATTCGGTTCCATTTAAACATGGCGTGTGGCAAACTCAAACTGACAATGTTGGGCCACGGGATTCGCCCGGGTTTATTTGCCAAAGGAAGAGAAACAGTGTGTGAAAACAAATTGATGTTGAGTACTGAGTAGTGCTTGGCCGAGGGGTTTGGCGCCTTGTTAATAAAACATGGACCGCTGGCCAGCAGACATAAATTGATAGTGCTTGGCCGAGGGATTCGGCGTCGGGGGGTTGGCCAAAGAAAAAAACTAAAATTGACAACGCTTGGCTGGGGGATTTGCGCCGGTGGGCGGTTTCCGATGACAAATGCCGATGACAAATTTACAATGCTTGGCTGAGAGATTCAGCATAGGCGGTTGGTTGGCCAGTGAAGCCGGGACAAATGGTAACCAAAACAAATTGACATGCCATATGCCATATGCCATATGCCAAAACCGATATCCGATAGCCGGTACCCTATAGTAGACGGTAGCCGCTAACCGAGAACCCCGG
>VSDK01024403.1:87464-134986 GCA_009767595.1 Symbiodinium kawagutii
CCGATAGCCGGCGTCCGGTCGCAGCCAGCAAATAGCCGATAGCCGCCGTGGTTATGCCTCATCATCTCTGAGGATACGTGGCCTGATTTTGAGCCCGGAAAATCTGATGGTAGCTGAGCTGAAGCTGTGCAAGGCATGATTGCGGAGGCGACAAACCGCCTTGCTGATGCGCCAGTCGGCACGGTGATCAGAGCATTGAAATTGTAGCGATCGGATATTGATATTGCTAATTTGCGCAGGCTTTCTGGCTGGCAGAGCCGGACAGGTCCATGCTGTGATCTTCTAACCTACGCAGTTCCAATTGGCTTCTGTTCCTCCTGTTTTTTGCTTTCCTTGACCAATCAGCCTTTTCGCTCCCTGAGAGAGGTAAAATCTAAAGACTCTCGCCTGACACACGCACCATAGTTAGCGAAGCTATGTAACAGTTAGTTTGTTAGCCCTTCATTTTTTGCAGAACCTGTGATTGTCATGTTAGAACGTGGTGGTTGGCAGTTAGCTTGGTGTCACTGTTAGTTACTTCTATCTGGTTATTATATTTTTTAAAAATCAAGTCCTGCAATCGTTGGAAAAGGAAATTGTATTTCATGATCAGCACCGGTCACTTCACTAGTCACTAGTCACTAGTCGCTAGGACATTTGCCGAGTCACTTCGCAAAGATAATTTGTTGCAGTTTTGACCATTACATTACATGATTAAGCCAAGCTGGGTGTCAAGATACAAGTTGCGCCTTTGCAATCACATCTATAATTTTGAAGTCTTATGTCGTGTCCAATGTTTGAAAAGTTTTAATTCTAAATTCTAAGTTTTAAGTCTGAATCGAAGTCTGGGCCTCCTTAGGCCCTAGGCCCTAGGCCCTAGGCCTCTCAGGACTTGCCAAACCACACCCTTCAAAACATTCCGGAACTGAGTGAGTCATTTGAAGAGACATTAGAAAATATATGCTGGCCCAGGCCAGAACTTTGCATGACAAGCTGAAGAAGTTGCGGTCACCGGCGGCTGTCGCGCTGCAAAGGCGGTGCGACTTGATGGACCGATGCCAGGTTCTTACTTTCAAGCGCATCAAGAGCATTCCGCGGGCTGAATTGGTTCAGCATGTTTCCGCCCTTGAGGCCAACAAGGTGGACTTGCCATTTGCTTTGCGATTGGACCTCTTTGAGAGACAGCGGGAGGATGAAACGCACGATTTTTTCTCTACGCCTCAGGGAGAGAACCCGCCGGTGAAAGCATCTGACCTGGCTGCGCCGTTTCCGTTTTGGACAGACTCCACGGAACTCAAGGACACCAGCCTTTGCCTCAGTGCTGTGATTGTGGCCCAGGAGGAATTCTTGCGCAACCAGGCGCTGACTGGCGAACTTGGCTCTGGTCAGGTGGACGAGGAGATCAAGAAGGCTCACCAGGTCAGGCAAATTTCAAAAATCAACAGAATTGACAGAATGCTAATTGTTAAACTATGCCATATGCACTGCAATTATACTTATTTAGTTATTTTTTATTCGAAAATGTTTTTTTATTACTATTAACTATTATCATTAATGGTTTATGTTTTATTTTTTATTTGTTACATACTGTAGTAAACATTAAATTGTTTAGTTTATCAAAAGTATGGTGGCCCAGAATGTGCGCCCCCAAATAGCCCACGCAACATGATTATGATTATTCGGATCATTATGTTGACCTATCGTACCCACTAGTCACTAGCCGCTAGCCGCCGCTAGCCATTTGATATTGTAATAGTCATAGTCCAAGTTATAGTCACTAGCCGCTAGCCACTTGTCACTGTACTAGTCAGCGCAAGTCAATTGTCACCAAGCACTAGTATCCCTTATTTATCCATTTCATTTTAATTTGAATAGCTGAATAGCTTTAATTCCCAGTGATATCTATGACTCTATGAATGTGATTGACTGGCCAACATGTGCTTCTTCGCTGTGGACCAGAGTAAGATCTCAAACCCGCAAGAGTTCCCACAAATGTCTGCTGAACCAGAACAGGCACCAGTGACTCCAGTGCTGGTAGTGTTGGCGTAGACCTAGACCCAGATTCCAAGCTGGATTGCAGCCGCGTCGTTTGTTTTCATTTTATTGCAAAAGTTGCTCATGTAAATCTATAATCTATACGGGATGAAAAAAACATTTTTGAAGCTGGCCAGATGTTTGAACATGACACAAACATTCTACCCGGATCATGTCTTCAGTCTTGAACACATTGGAGCTGTTGGTAGGTAGATATGTTTCCCAACTTTCCAGAGTCAGACGCCCGCCTCCACCCTCCAATTGCTTTGGCTGATGTTGTTACTGCCAGGCTTCAATTGCTCAAATTTAGGGCAGGGTTCCATCAGATGACATTTCATAGTCACTAGTCACTAGTCAATGTCAAAGAGCCGGACATCTTATTTTTTCATGCCTGCAAAATTTGCCAAGCGTCAAGTAAATAAATTGGAGGTGGCTTAACCCGTTCAAAAATAACATGATATAATATATAATCGAAGGACGGTTGGTTTAGTTACGGACGTCGTGGTGAAACTTCCGTGTTGCGGAGATTCGAATATCAGTTCATGCAATTCATTCATGGAAGCATTCAATTTATTGACAGTAGTATCAGTATGTCAGTATGATTAGGGGATGCAAGGTAGAATCCTTGGAAACTAGCGGCTAATTGTTAATTATTGTGGCCTTGTCCTTTTTGGCTTCCGGAACTGTTTTGCCAAATGAGCGTGCAGCTATCTATGCCATAGCTGCCATAGCTGTAGAGATCTTGTGGAAACAGATTTTGCGCATTGTTGTGATCCCTTTTGTACGTGCTTCATTGAAGCAAGGAAATTGATGTGAGGACGTGTGCTTTCGTCAGATATGTCAGAGACTGGTTCATGTGATGCTCGTGTGTAATGCAGTGTAATCTATTGGTTAGTTAGTAGTTTTCAATTATGATTTATGACTATGACAATGAATGATTCTGATGACGTTTGTTGCGCGCGCATTTGACTGCTGTCGTGTGTGTGTGCGTGTTTTTTGTTTGTTTGTAAGTGTATGTCTATGTGTGGTTCGGGTTTCTGTGATGGTTGGTGGGACAATTCTTAGATTCTTTGGCTCCAGCGCGGAATTGCATACATTGTCTCGTGCATCCATGGTGCATTTCCGGATTGTTGGGTTCGCTGCCCATTGTTGGACGTATGACGTATTCGTATTGGACGTATTGGTAAAATGTTTCTGTGGGAAATCATTGACGGTAAGTCATTGCATGGCTGGGCCATTGCCATAGGCCCTAGGCCTTGGCCAGATGTCGTAGCTGCAGCTGAAAATTGTCCCTTGGGCACTTGAATGAGAAACACGTCGCTTCTCGGATCCCGGAGGGCGCAATAATATTTAATCATTTAATCCATTTTAAATGCATGAAACCGTTGCTGCTGCTGCCGCTGCTGCTTTTGAACGACTAACTTATTGGCCATACATTAAATATTTCATGCTACTGATACTGCTATGCTGCTATTGAAATGTTTGTGCAACTAATGTCATAGGTCATAGCTTCCCTTAAGGGTTGGATCAATATGTGCATGCGCCCTTTTGTACTTTAGTGTCGTCCTGCTGGGACATCCCATATACAGGAGATCTCTTCCATTGCAATGTCTCTTTCAAATTCACATCGCACAGTGCCGCATTCGTTCCATCCCACATTTTCCGACCTCATTTTGTCTAGCAGTGTGGCGGAAGTGTTGCGCGCAACACGATTCTGATCATCAGATATCGTTCGTGAAAATGCTTATGTTATGTTTTCTCCCAGAATCTGTTCTTCAGATTGAATTGACGGTGAAAATTGGTTGTGCGTTGGCCAAATACCAGAAAATTTCGGTTTGGTGAGCCAAAGGTTTCGGTAGTAAGTAGTAGTTAGGTTTGGTTCGGGTTTGGTTCGGTCTGGTTCGTGTTTGTCTCTTGTGACAGTTACCGACCAAAGCATGAACACCTGCGTGGTTGACTTTGTGTGACAGGCGTGGCGTTTGGTAAATTTGGACGTGCTCCCGGATTGCGTTCCGCAGTGTCAACGCTGTGTCAGGTGATGTCGGAAAAACGTTGGTTCGCGACTTTGTGATTTTGCGCTAGCTGGAAGCGTGGTGTTTTGCTGTATCTGGGAGTTCTTCTGACATGGTTCGTAGTCACTAGCCACTAGTCACTAGTCATCATTTATTGCAATGTGTGTGCTGGTAGTTGTTCTTATTTTTCCTGTTTTCTCTTGGTATAGGAGTATAGGACAGGGTTTTGTGCTAGCTGTTAGCTGGCTGATATGTAAGATAATTTCGAGCTGGTATGATATGTTTTTTCTTTTGTGCTGGCGTGTTTCTGCAATGGTTGGTGCGATTTCGCGCTTGCACGGTTCGCACGGTTCTGTTCTCCTGCGCTTCTTTGGTTGGCGCGATTAAGCGCTGGTCACGCTGCGCATGTTGTAATCGTCACAGGCTCATACTGTGTTTTCGCGCATGCGCGCTTCTTAAAACGGTACTTTTCTAAGTCTGGTTTATCTTCTCGCACTTGTATTTTTTTGCGCTAAATACATCGCTCCGGTTGTTGAGATGATATGGTTGCGAGTTGGTATGTTGTTATGTTGTTGCGTTGTTGGCGCCTAACTGCTATAGCTGTTAGCTGCTAGCTGCTGCTAGCAGTGATGTGCGGCTAGCGACACTGGCTGCTGCTGCTACTGCAAATGCAAATGTACGTTTTGGACTGGTATGATTTTGTTGTTGCGTTGGTATGTTGTTTTCTCTGTTTTTGCGTTGATGTATTGTTTTTGCAGGTGAGTTTTTCATGCTGGTATTGTTTTATATTTTTTGCGCGCGTATTTTTAGGTGATAACATGTTTTTGTTGTTATGCGTTTGAGCTTCTTCTTTTTCTGGAAGGTTGGTGTTTGTGCTGGTAATGTTTTGCGTTCATAGGTTTCATAGGTTTTTGGTCCTGGCGGTTTTTGCGCTGGTACATTTTTGCGACTGTAGGCATTTTTGTGTCGGTACGTTTTTTATATTATTAATATTATTATTGTGAACGTGTTTGTTTGATGCTGGCAGGTGTTTGTGTTGCCAACATTTTGAGCTCTTATGTTTTTGCGTTAGTAACCGTTAGTAAATTTTGTGTTGTAGAACGATTTTTTTTGACAATTATACTCATAACGTACGCCAATGTGTTTCCGCTTATGTACTTCATGGTATATCATATGGCATAGTCATAGTCATAGTCGTAATATGTTTTTGTGCTGGTAAGTTTTTGTGGTACGTTTTTGTGTTGATGTTTGTTTGCGCAGGCAAGGTTTTTGTGTCGTGGAAGGTGTTTGTGCTGGTGCATGTTTGCGCTGGCAAGGCAATTTTTTCAGTTGGTATTATTTTTTTTGCTGGTGCGTTTTTTTGCCGAGCTGCTGAGTTGATGGTGCTAGCTGCTAAGCTAAGCTTGGTTTTGGTTTGATCAAAATTTGACTGTTTAACCGTAGCGCTGTAGCTTCGCAAGTTTAGTGAACTTTTGTGATTGTGGCGGTGACTTTGGTGATGATTTTGTTGTGCTGCTATTGCTGCGAGTTGCTGGATGTAGGTTCTATGCTGCTAAACTATATCAGTATCAGTATCTTTATCATAGACGCGCATGCCTTCTTGGAAACTTCCGCCCCGGACATTGCACGGGTATTTATGCAGTATAATAATGCGAAACTAGTAACTAGTAACTAGTAACTAGTAACTAGTAGCTAGTAACTGGTAACTAGTAACTAGTAATTAGAATCGCAATGTAGAACCGCGGCGGCTTTCCCATGCTCGGCCTTTTGTTTCACAGTTGGAACTTTATCAGGCAATGAGCGAGACGTTTCTGGAGAGCTTTGGATGTCAGGCTTTGCTGAATGCCTTTGTTGAGCCGCAAAAGCTGAGGGCTCGCTTGCTTTCCTTTTGCCAATCGTTTGCAGAGATGGTGAACGACTTCCAGACCTACAAGAATACGCCTGATGCAGCTGCAAAACATCCGTTCTTGGATTGCTACATCCAGAAAGTCGAAGCCGTGGAGATGGTCAGCAAAGCGGCGCTGTGCATGCTGAGCGTGACTGCTCACGAGTATGGCGCGGATATATCCTTCGTGACCCTGTTGAAGAAGTACAAGGGCCAGGATGCTTTTGTGGCAAGTGCGCGTGATGCATTGTTCTCAGAGGGTTCGTCCCTTGGATATCGAAATCTAATCTTCTAATTATTCCAATCAAATCTTTGATACATGACATGTATGAATCTATGGTTTTATGCCTCTATGATTTTCTGACTATTGTAAAGTATAGCCGTATAGCAGTATAGCGCCTGTAGTATAGTAAAGTATAGTATAGTATAGTAAAGTATCAGTAAAATATAGTATAGTGTAGTGTAGTGTAGTGTAGAGTAGTACAGTATAGTATAGTAAAGTATAGTAAAGTATAATATAGTAATATAGTATCAGTAAAGTATAGTATAGTATAATATAGTATAGTATAGTATAGTAATAGTATAGTATAGTATAGTATAGTATAGTATAGTATAACATAGTATAGTAACGTATAGTATAATATAGTAATAGTATAGTATAATACAACATAGTACAGTAACGTATAGTATAGTATAGTATAGTATAGTATAGTATAGTATAGTAATAGTATAGTATAGTATAGTGAATAGTGTCGGATCGGATAGTATCGTAAAATATAGTATAGTAAAATAAAACATAGCAGCAGTATCGTATAGTAAACTAAAATATAATATAGTGAGGAATAGTATAGTATAGTATAGTACAGTATGAAATAATATTGTATAATAGAGGATAATATAGTATAGTCAGGAATAGTAAATAGTATAGTAGAGTGCAGTATGATATAATATAGTAATTGTAGAGTATAACAAAGTATAATATAGTATAATAACAATATAGTATAATATATAATATATGAGAAAATATGTGTAATAAAAAAATGGTATAGAACAGTATGGTACAATAAGGTGAAATAGACCGGTATTAGAAGAACTAAACATACACTAAGATATAGTAAGTAGTAAAAATAAACATGATCAATACATACATTCATATAGTCTAGTAAATGATTTAGAATAGTAGAGTTTAGTGTAGCATAGTGGCATGATAAAATCTAATATCATATAGTGTAGCGTAGTATAATAAAGCAAAGTAAAGTAAAGTAAAATATATTTATATATAATTTGAAAAATGCATTAATATAATACAAAGAAATATAACATTTTATAGTATAGCATGGTATATTTTGGCAGTTTAGTATAGTGGCAAAGTAAAATGTAATATATAAGTACAAGTAAAGTATAATAAACGTATAATATAAAGTAATTTAAACATAGTGGTACAATGAAAAATAGTATTTCGTAATATAGTAGTCTAATTTAGTAAAGAGATAGTTAATGAAAAAAAGAAAATTGCATAGTATAGAGAGGTAGGATATAATATAATATAGTATTGCAAAGTAAAATAAAATGGAATATAGTGTAATATAATATAGTAAAGCGTAAAATAAAAGATAATACAATAGAGTTTTTTTGATATAGTATAGTATAGTATAATGAATGATGTGTAAACAGATTAGTACTATGATTTCATGAAATGTTAAAATAAAATTCCATATAATATGATATAGTAGTATAATATGATAAAATATCATGTAACAATGTCATGGAATATAGAACAATATAGTGTACAATAGTATGCAAAGGTAAAATACAATTTAATATAATATAATACGTTAAAGCAATTTGTTTAATATGAATTCATTGAATATAATATAGTATGACATAATATAGTATAGTAGAGCATAGTATAGTATATATATTGTAAAAGAAAATATAGTATAGTAAAATATAATATCTGTTAATTAGCATAGTATAGCAGTATAGTATAGCACAATCTTAATAACAAAAAACATGTTTTAGTGAAGAACTGCATCGACCGCAGAGTCAGGATAGAAGTGTAGGATAGTGTCGTAGGGTAACATTATAGCAGTATAGTCAGTATAGTAACAATAATAGATGTCAATGTGGCTTCAATATGGTATGGTAAAGTACTTACAATAAATTGACATATGTTGCTGAATCTGAATGACGGAGAGCATGGAATGATATAATCTAGAATATTGTGGCGACAGAGCACGACAGTACAGCGCAATAAATACTAAATATTACATAATGATTTAATAATTAATAATTAAGTTAGTCACTAGTTTTAATAGTAACGTAACTAGTAACTAATAGTGATAATAGTAATTAGAGATCTCAAAATTTGTCAATAGTGGCTAGTACATAATGATCAAACAGTAGCGAATCAATAATAGATAATAGAACAGCAAAGTACGGTCAAGTCAAGTAAGGTAAACTATCATATGTACTAGACAAATCATAGGTTATCGGTCTTAAATTGTAGATTCAAGGTCGTAAGTCGTGAGTGATAAGTCAGCATAATTGAAAAAGTCTAGTAAGTCTAGACCTGGTCAAACAATCTGATGCAGTAGATAGAGTATAGCAAGTATAGTCTGTGTTTAAAAGTTGGAAGTTTGTAGATTGTAGTTAGTACGTAGCACTTAGTAAGTCTGAATGACTCAGTGTTGAGTATGTAAACCAAGTACATATAGTAATGTAAAGTGCAGAGTAGTAAGTAGTAAGTAGTAACTAGTAACTAGTAGTTAGTTAGTTAGTTGAATAGTAAAGTAAGATAATAGATACAGATAGATAGATTAAGAGCCGACCAGACACACCAGAATGCTTTCTTGGTTTGCCCAAATTTTGGACGGTGTTGTTGTGATTTCTATATTCTACATTTGGCAAACTCTGGTCAGTCGCTAGTCACTAGTCGCTAGTCACTAGTCACTAGACTCAGACTCTAAACGTTTGATGGGCCAACCCCACACCATGAAGTGGCAGCACTTGTTTGGCTAATGTATATGTCATATGTAGTATTGCATTATGCAAACAATTTTTTTGTTCTTGTGTCCTGTTAGCCGTTAGCTACTGTGAGCCAGCAAATTGAACCCTGGCGTTTTGTCCTTGTCGCCGGCTTTACTTGAAACCTCTGGAGAATGACGGGATACCCATCAGAGCCATAGCCATCCTGACATAGGACATGACGTAGACATCATGACGCAGCCAAATTGAAAGAGATAGCGCAGCCGACATTCAAAAAATACAAAACCCACGTTACCGTGAGGAAGTTTTGTTCAGCAAGGCAAAGCACACGAATTGTTGCGTGTATATTTATGTACATATTTACATAAATTCACGTGTAAGTACATTCATATATTATGTATGTATGATCTCATCAGTATTCAATATTCAATATCAATTATTCATTCACGGAGGGCAAGCTGTGTTATTTTCCAGGTTTCATTTTGTTGGCTATGAAGTGAAGTCTTGCAATTACAGATCAGATAGTAGTTAGTTGTGACAAAACCGGGGAAACAATCATTGTCGACCGTGCAGTCTGGCGCAGAGGTCAAGTGGCCAGAAGAAAATCCGCATCAAGCTAATCAAGTGATGGTAATGCATTTGCATGTCATATGACATGTTTCTTTCTGTTTCGTTTTCCTGCAGTTATCCCGTTAGTGAGTGGCAATGGCCCTCGAAGAAGACGCTCGTCAACATTACCAAGTACCATCTCCGAGCTGCCCTCGGGCCAGAAAATCCCAAGTGGCAACGAAGCCTTGGATGAGACTTCCAAACCTGCTTTCCGATCCTCTTCCACCAGCAGAGCAAATGGGCCGGCCGAATTTTGATGAAGTCCTTCCTACCCGTCCTACTGTTGTTTGATTTTTGGACCAAATTGGAGAGTCACTTCAGGACGTGGGTCAGTCTCTTCGAAGATCATTGGATCGCCTGGCTTCTTCAACATGACTATCTGGCGGCGCTGGCCTGTGGCCTATGGGCCACGGCTATGGCATCTGTAGCTGTAGCTATGGTGATAACTATGCCTGACATATGATTATGACTGATTATGACTATGAATTAACTATTATGACTATGACAGCCGGCCAAACACAAGACAATAAAGCCATGGCGCAGCAAAGGTGGCAACATGCAGCTCCATCTCTACAAATGGAAGCCCGGACCAACATTCTTGGGCAACAGACGATCGTGATCGAACCTCGTCAGGAGTACAGGAGCATATGCAATTATTGTAAAGCACCGCTGTACCATCCAGCAGCTCAGGCAACCGCGTTTGCAATTCAATGGCGCCCAGTGCGTGGCCCTTCAAATCCGAACAAACGCATAGCGACTATAGCGGCTAGCGGCATAGCGGCATAGCGCTACTCAGCGGGTCCATTCCATTGCCGTGGCCGCCCCCGCCCGTTTCCTGGCTGGCCTTCTCGCATTTGCTTCAATCAGTTAATCGCTTTGGGCGCCAGGGCCGATGATTTCCCATTGACTACAGTCATCGGAGTCATTAGAGTGATTTAGAGCTCAGTTGCCAAAGAAAAAAGATATGCGGATATGCAGCCATATAGCCATATAGAATAAAGGCAGTGAACGACTCCGCCAAAGGATTTGGCAGCATGGATGATCAAGGCAATTGGTTTTGCTAACGCCGCGCAACATGCTATGCGCAGGGAAGTCGGCGTGCCCGGCTTGTGCTCCTGGCGAAGGGGGTTTCCATTGAATAGCCAGTGCCGATAGAGCCAGAGCCATTGAATTAATTAATAATTAACGAAGAACTTTTCCCGCTATGGTCGCGGACCAGTTAACATGAAGACAAGGCATTCGACCTTGATTCGGTCGCTGTCCACTCACATGGTCTCAATTTGGCGCGCAGCTCTAACCAGGGCCACCGGGGGTGAAACGCAGCTGCCTTCGAACCTTCAACATTGGACTGTTTTTGAGAGCCGATGGCCATGTGAAACCTTGCTGAGTGATTTGCGTTGCCGCCGTTGATACAAAGGGCCAAGACGAATTGAAGATTCAATATTCATACAATGATACAATTATTCGCAAGCTTTGCCTCAAGCCGGCATGATTATGAGTCTATGGATGTTGAATAGAATAGAAAAGAACCGGGGGCACCTTAGATGCTCAGCCATCATGTGGCGTGATCCCCCATGAAAGCTGGTTGACTATAATACGATAAGTGACAAGTGCTGGGCAAGCGCAGCGTGTTTGTGTGGACTTATTGCAGCCAGGCCAGACATTGGCAGTTGCCCTGGGAATTGATCGGCGCCAAGTGAGTGAGCAAATGTGGTTTGTGATCATTAGCTCCGCAAGAACGCCAATTAGAAAGCAAGATTGTTTCCGCGCGCGCCGAAACTCAATCACAATGCGGGCATCGTGCGTGGTCACGGTTGCTGACAGACAAGGAGGCGCGCAGCGAGGGGCCGGTGCCCCCATGTTGCTCCCATAAACTATTTGAGCGCCTAAGTCTAAGCCTTGTTCTTTGCTAGGCTGTTAGGCTACTATTCACTATTCACTATTCAAAATTATTTTATTATTTACTATTTCTACTATTCACTATTGACTATTACTACTTTGTTGTTGACTTAGATTACGTTAGAATAGTGAATATTGTTTTTTAATTTCATGTATTGTATTGTTACTATTACTATCGTTACTATTACTATTACTAATTACTATTCTATACTATAGTTACTATAGTATAGTAACATCTATACGGCGAGTGAGCCTCATGATGGTTTCTCAAAAGCTGAACCTTGATGCTTCGAGATGCGCATGCGTCGGGCTCAGGTCCAGGGATTCATCAATGATCAATGACAAATCCTCCGTTCCACTCATGTTCCCAGATACAAAACAAACGCTCAGACACGACCTTGCGCGCTCCGAGTTTCGACAGGCGCGCCAATGATCTTGTGCCCGCTGTTTGCTTGTCAGCTTGTCCTTTCGTCAGCGGCGGAAAATGGAGGTGATGGGCGCAGTGAAGCCATTTCCCCTGCAAGGAAATTTCCGAAGCAGGGTCAGCAACCTCCAGTGACATGAGGGGCCCGAGGATGATGTTGTTGGCTGCCGAGACCCAAGGCGAATCTTTTTGCGACGGGATGCATTTTAGCAGACAGCTGTGCTCTAGACTCTAGAGACTCTAAAGTTCTAAAGTCTAAAGCGAATAGCTTTCCAACTGTGAAGGCGTCATTTCAATTGTTTGCTTGAGCAACTACTTGTTTGACCGCGGGCTGGCTTACCATGGGACCATGGGAAAGAATGTCCATGAGTTTCATGTTCTGAGTTGAGGGCACATCCGTGGACATTCCCAGGCTAATCTCCGAACCGGTGCCGGCACGTTGAAATAGTAACTATTATTAATATAACCAATCAATAATCTACTATAGTCCGTGGAAGAATTTCAGGCAAGAACAGTAAATCAGGTTAGAAGGTCGTTCTCGGACATCGGGCCAAAGATTTCGGATGCCAGGACTTGACTATGACTATGACTATGACTATGACTATGATTATGACTAGGGCAGGACTAGTGACTAAGTGACTAGGGCTTGACCAGGCTCGTCGCTAGTCACTACTAGTCAGCTGAAAAGTCTTTGGAAAAGCTTTGGCCAGCCTGGTTTGTGATCTTGACGAGATCTATGGTAGCCAGCCGCCAAACAACGCGAAGAGGAAGGGCCTGTGACCCAAATGTTTCAGAAGCGCTGGGAGAATTTTCAAGCGAACGGCGTAGGCGTAGGCGTAGCGGCGCAGCGCTTCTGTGCGAAATGAAAGTGAGCAATCATTAATTTCAGTCGTCGCAGATTACATTCATTGCTTCAAGTAGCCGGGTCCCTGGACCAAAAAACTTGGTACTGACTTAGGTCTTAGGTCCTAAAGGTTAGAACAACAATGCTTGGCGTCAATTGCGAGAGTGGTTTTTTGTACAGTGTAGAAACCACAGAACTGCGATGTCGTGATAGAGGCCCAACCTCAAACCCGACGGTGTTTCCAGTTCGGGAAGTTTGCGTGTCAACGATGCAGGGGAAGCGTTCGGTTTTTGCGCTGAGGATACCGGCGCAAAATCCGACAGAGATTGCCGACCTATAGTGAAACAATAAATTAGCGACGCAGCGCTTGAGTCATTGGATGCATAGAAAAGCGCGGTGGCCACGTATACCTGGACCTCGGGCCCATATTGTATCATACTTGCAGAGGTGTTTTATTCGGAGACGACAGGTCTGTCGGAGGCGGCCTCCTGGTCATACAACATATATAGAGTAGACGCAGTGAATAGTGAATAGTGAATGAATAGTGAATATAGTGAATAGTGAAAGCAGCGCAAGGCTCTTTCTTTGAATGCCGAAGCAGGTCTTCCCAGTGGAAGAAAAGATGGCTACGGGCCGTCAGTGATGTAAGTGTGGAAAGGGGTCCCGGCCAACCAAACCCAGCGCATGAACCGTCCAGCCGCTTGTGCAAAGAAAGGCCGTGAAACCGAGAACGTTCTGGATGTTTGGGTGGATGCAGCTCATGACGCAAGGGGTGACATGGCGGCTGAAGATTCCGGCCAGGGCCAGGAAAAAAATGCAAACTGCTGTGCTAGCCGCTGGCTATGCTGCGCTGCAGGAGCGTTTTCTGGCTGAATGAAGAAGACGCGCGCGAGCTGCTGCTAGTTGGCGAGCGTGACGGAATCTTCATTTTTATTCATTTTATTCTTATTCAACAGGTCAGAAGATGCGTGCTTATTGAATTGTTGCACTGTCACAGTAGATGCACATGGCGTCACTTCAGTTTCCCCCATGCAATTGTAAAGTGGAACAGGATGACAACGGCTGGTAGCGTCATAGTTCCCCTAGCGACGCACTCGTGACAGAATTTCAAAAAATGATGAGCCTAGGCCTAGGCCTTGCAGCCTGGCTCAGAAGTCCAGTGGCCAGAAGCAGAACGCACGCCCAGTGGAATCGAGTGATGGTATTGCGTTTACATGTCCTGTGGCATGTTTTTTTAGCGCCCGCCTCTCCCTCCCTGAAGCAGATCATTGGATATGAGCATTGACTAATATGAATTGGTCATTGACATGCCAGGTTGCTGCTTTGTGTTGTTTCAACAATTCATGGGGCCCGGGTCGACTGCGTCCCATTGATGTTCTTGTGGAAACATTGTCATTTTAGCAGCTAGCTAGCAGCACCTAGCTGACCTAGCGGACCTAGCTGTGACAGCGCGGCCAAAGATTAATTACACTGCAGAAAAGAAACAAAGCAAAGAAACTATTGTTTTTGCTGTCGTGCGCAACGTGTCATTCTGACTGGATGCAAAACTTCACCTACTTGTATATTATATATTAATATATATAATCACATTTGTTTTAACAACATCCATCAACATTTGATGAATACAATTTTTTTTGCTTGCCCTCATCCAGATAAGAGTAACTAGTAAATTAATAAACAAAGACAAAGAAATATATTACATATATAAATATATATGCAATGATAATTGTATATAGATGAATTGAAATATATGCATTATAATCATTACATTTTTATTTTAGTTTAGTCGCACAGGTCAGCACACACATGGACATATGGATTTTCAATCGGTCAGTACAGTGCCATTAGATCAGTTGCGACTGTTGCTGTGACGCGCTTGGCCTGAGGCTGTGGAGCAAACTTTATGATGACCTGATCACAAGGGGCGCTGCCACATTGTCGATGCAGCCACGGTTGACACAGTTGACTGCAGCGTTTTCTGAAGAAGAGCTGAAGCCCGCGGACTTGGAACTGGCGACGACAGAGTTGCCAGCCCTGAAGAAAAACATGCGTCAAGGATCCACTCTCGACGCTGAAAAATTGATCTACAAACGAGTGACTCAGATTGCAAATGCCATCATCACTGGCGAACGCAAGACAACATTGCCTTTCTTGGACCCTCTCATGCACTCCCTTCAAATCTTCAAAGAAACACCAGGAGTGCTTCTCCTCATCCAGAAGCTCGGCGCCTACCGGAAAAAGGAGATCAAGGAGTTGGCCCAGTCTTCGATTTCAGAGTTGCTGACCCGCTACCCTTCCTCGAGAACGGCTGACCTTGATGCGCCCCACATCAGACAAATCCTGCCCAAGCTCGCTGCCATGATGTCGCAGGTTCAGAACATCACCCAGGCCTCTTTCCAATCGCTCAAAGAGGTCTTCTTCTGGCATTTCAGGGACTTGTACACACAAGTCGAGGCCTTTTCTTCGGCGATCATGTTGGGGCCAAAGACACTTGCGTCATGCCAGGGTCACAAACAATATGACAATATGACATATAGAAGCATTTATGTTTATCCAACTTTTTGACCAGGCACGATATACACAGCTTCCATACTATATTTTCAGACCGGGATATTGCCAAAGGTATTTTGTTTTTCATGTTTTGCGCATTGATCATTTCATAATCATAATCATAATTCTTAGTTAATTACAATCATAGGTCATAGTCATAGTCACATTCATAGTCATATGTCATGATTATAGGCATGGTAATTCGGATATGATAGTTACAGTTACTGATAGTTACTGATAGCTATAGTTCATGCAATGATAACGGTACAATAGGCCCTGTATCCTCTACTGTACTATGCCATGCTGACCGTTGGAAGTTTAGAAGTTAAACTTCAGGTATTTGGAAAGATGCAGCCAGTCAGTCAGGGAGAAGATTGAGAGAAGAGAAGAGTGAGAAGAGAACAGATCCGGGTGTGCAAAATGTTGGAGCCTTAGACTTAGCAAGACCGTTTTTTTTCGAATTTACAAAGTTTTTTGGCTTCGGAAATTGGAAAAGTACATTTATTTAAACTCATCAAAAATTGAGAAGTTGGTGATTAACTGATTAACTAACTATTTATATTTTGCGCCGCTGTGGCGAGAAAGCCGTTGCCAAATCAAAACCCTCAAAAACTAATTAAGCAGTATGTTGGATGTTTTGAAAAGTTCAGATGTGTGACATTTGCAAGTGCGTGCGGCGAGAAAGCAATAGGAGGCAAGGCGCAATTTCACAAAACTGTCGCGCCACTAGTGGCTAGCGGCTAGCGGCTAGCTAGCAGCTTTGAAGGCTGAGATGTTAAGAAATTGCACGGCGCTGCGGCGACACCACCAAGGAGGCCAGTCAGTTAGTAAGCCAGTCAGTCAGTAAGCCAGTCAATTGGCTTAGTCAGTCACTTAGTCAGTCAATCAGTCAATCATTCTAAGTCCAAAAATAGGTTCGGCAGTTAGTTTGTCAGTTTGTAAGTCAGCCATTTAATCATTCTTATAGTGATCAGTCATATAGTATAGTCACTCAGTCCGTCAGTTCTAGATAGGTCAGCTAGGCATTACATTTCATTATTCCACCAGTTAGTCAAGTTGTCAGCTGGTGAGTTAGACAGTCATTTAGACAGTCAGTCAGGCAGTCAGTCAGGGAATTGGTCAGTCAGATGTTCAGAAATTAATGATCATTCAGTCAGTGGGTGAAGCAATTAGTAAGTTTAGGCAGTCAGTCAGCCACTTAGTCAGGCAACGAGTCAGGTAGTCAGTTCTTGAGTCGTGGTCCGTGAGAGGGCCAGTCAGCAGTAATCAGTAAGCTAAAATGGTGTGTGAGTTAATGATCCAAGGAAGATAAGGAGGCAGTCAGTCAGTTCCTTCGTTGGTGAGTCAGTCGGTCAGTCAGTCAGTCAGTCAGTCAGTCAGTCAATCAAAAAGTCAATCAGCCAGCCAGCCAGCCAGCCAGCCAGCCAGCCAGTCAGTCAGTCAGTCAGTCAGTCAGTCAGTTGCTTGTTATTGGGTCGCTTTGCACCCAGCAAACCAATTTAGAGTCTAGAGTCTACAGTCAAGAATCCTATAGGTTTCTGATCTTGGAAACTTCCGCTGCAGCCTGCGCGGTCCGATTAGCAGCTTAGCATTTTATTATATAACTATACTAATACTGGATCCTATCAAATTCCACAACATTGGTTCTGTGTTGACATGTATTTGCGGGGCATGCGAGGGGTTACCCGGTCATTCTATGGTAGTCATGATTCGATTCGATATGATTAGTGATTAGTCAGTCAAACCGAAGGTTGGATGTATGGGTTCAGATTGGCGTCTCCTGTGCAGGTGGCTGATGCAAACTTGGACATCGCGTCCACCCTGGTGCAATTGAAAGAGATCTTGAGAAGCATGGAAGGCTTGGAGCAAGGCCGCCCTTCGGGATCCGACGAGATGCTGTACGAAGCGTACACCCGGGATTTCATGCAATGGGTCGGCGCCGCTTTGGATTGCTTTCAGTACTTGAAGAATTTCCAGGAGTGTGCCAAGCCTGTTGAAGCCACCGCAGAGGAAACTGAGGGTGTGTTGAAAAAGGCGCGCCTGTTGCATAGCTCCGCCGAGAAGATGTGTGCCATGGAAGATGATACATTGGAGCTTGGATCGGGAACTTTGATCACGTGCTTCAGTTGGTCTGGCAAATGCAAGGATTACCTGAGAGGATGCTCTGCCTTCAATGACATGTTGAATCGCAAGGTGGCATCACTGAGTTCTTTGATTTCCGAACATCAAGGCCAGCTTCTCAAATGCACCCAAGGATTTCAGGATACTTGGAAAGATGAACTTGCCTCGGCAGACCTTGAGCAGATCCTTTCCAAGGCGACGGAGACCTTGGCCACGTTGCAGGGCGACGACTTGGAGAACGGCATCGAAGCTTTTGACAAGGCAGGGGCCAAGTGCCAAGTTAATTGAGTAACGCCTGGCAATTTCAATTTTTAGCTGCGTTTCACTTCACCATGTCAACATCATCAGTCATCAGTCGTCATGTTTTTTTAATGCCATCAGCCATCAAAAATCAAATTTCATATCATTAGTCACTCATTAGTCACTTAGTCATAGTCACTTTGTCATAGTCATAGTTTTAGTTTCATTTCAGTCTTAGATGTAATGTCGTTTTCTCATGTTCCCTGTGAGTCTTGCTTTCGGCCTACGCCTAGGTTGTGTTTCCCAGATGCTAGACTTAGAACTGTAACTTTCTTTATTATGACTAGTAGTGACTAATGATAAAAAGTAACATTTTTCTTCCTATTCTATTTTCCATTCGTATTATGATATAATCTGAAATACTTTAACATCATATGATACAATATAATATGATACTTATCCTTCGCAGGCTCGGCAGCCTAGCAAACCAAGAGGACAAAAGAGTCATCTCCTTCTTTCATTTCCTCTGGGATATCTCTTGCGCTTGTGTTCTGGGAACACGTGTCAGAAACACATACATTTCTCCCACATTTGACATGTGAGAGATCCGATACCATGGTCCTCAAAAGTTTTAGAGTTTAGGTCCTACTGTATTCAGGGTGTGCAAAGCTGTCATGTTGGTTGTAATCAGTACACGCAATTCTGCAAGTGTGGAAGTGATATAGACACAGATTTGTCTTTTAAGTTTTCATTGAACAACCATCAGATAAACTAAACTTAGACAGATGAAATTGATTTGCGACCAAAAAGTTGGTCCCGCATGCATAGGCTGGGCCGCGGGCCGCTTCACATGTGATCCCAGGCTTTGAAGACGGTGAAACGATTCTTCCAGATGGCTGCCGTGTTCCTCAGATCCGATGAAGCTTCCGACCTCGAAAACCATGTTTTGCCATTGGGCTGGAAAGCCCTGCAATCAGTGCGCGTGCTGAAGACCGAGGCGACATTATCCATGGCTTTGGACATCCTGTCAAAGGTCCCCCAGGCGACCAAATCAGAAATTTCTTTCGCTCGAGGGCTGCTTCGAACGAGTTTGGCAGAGATCACGGAGGGGACCGTGGCAGAGGATGACGTCCAGAAGACCTTGCTGAGCGCGGCCCGCGCTTCCTTGCAGGAAGCGCTTAATAAGAAGTGAGTTGCCTATCTATGGTGATGCGGTGCGCTGCCGTGTGACCAGGCCTCGGTTTCCGGTACCTGTTACGGATCATTGATTATGTCATTAACATTAATAACCAACAACTAGAAAATGGTACAGACAATGATTTTTAACAAGGCTTCAAACTTCATCTTTTTGGATTTGGGATGCGTTGCCCTTCTGATTCGGCCTTAGGCCCTAAGGCCACCGTTGAGACCAGTGACCAGTGGGCATGAAACAAACAACGAAAACTGGATTGAACCTGCTTAAACAAATAGATAGAATTAAAAATACGTAAAAGTAGTAAGTAGTATGAATACATTTTCATTCCTACATGTTCTCTTACGATTCTCTCTGCATCAACGCCGAAGCGGCTAATCACTGGTTCGCCCCTAGCTAGTTGTATCACTACCCATATCATTTTTCACTGCGTTTGATGAATCATTGTAGGATATATCCACCTGATATCTAGCAGATAGCTAGATAGTTACTATAGTCTACTTATAGTTGCTATGATTTCCAGTTTAGTAGTTTACTGACACCAAACGTTATGATTTCTAGGTCTCTAGGTCCCCGGTCCTTGGTTCCAGATTCTAGAGTATGAAACAGCACTTTGACAGCTGGAGGCAAGCGAAATTTTGAGATGAACCTCTGATTCTGATCGGCCGGATCTGTGTCAGCAGACCATGGCAAGAGCCATGCCACTTCCTATATAATTATATAATTGCATTCAATTGAATTCATCGACCATGATGTTTACAAACTATCACTTTTTGGGTCATTCTGTCTAGGTGTAGCCATGGGAAAGAGCTTCAAACATGAGCAGCTAAGGCCATAGGACCGCAGGGCTTGTAAAGTTTTTTTGTTGAGCGGCAGTGAACCAAATTGATTATTGATTATTGTTATCTGATATTATTATTACTACTAACTACTATTATTAGTAAGTAAATAGTAAATAGTAATTCTCTTAGCCAAGCCAAACGCAACTTGCCGAAGGGGTCGGCGAGTGGCTTTGCTGTCAGATTCGGCGGCCGGTAGAACCCTGCGACATTGCGGCGATTCCCAGGCGAAATCTGGATTTTCCAGATGCGAACGTTGCCAAGGTTAGGGTGGGGTCTGTTATTTGTTATCAAACATGTGTTCCTGATTTGGCTGTTTGTTGGGAAATACTTTCCGACGTAACAAGCAAACATTATCATTATGTCATTACATTATGATTTACTTGACTGTTTTAGATCTGGTGCATTCAAACATCTACAGTCTAGAGCAAGATGGTGCATTGGCATTGACAAATCTACTTGTCTAGGACTAAGAGCTGAGTAGAGTCAGTAGAGTGAAAAGTGAATATGACACGTTTGCAGGGTCGATGATGTTTTGTGGGTCAGTCATATGGATTTTGTATTGTTGATTTAGTGTGCGGACTGGGCTTATTGAACCCCCATGGCCCTATTGAAACATGACATAGTCATCAGTCACTAGTCACTAGTCACTAGTCAATAATCCGTTGTCAATAGTCATATCAGTAGTCATGATCAAGGATGACGTGACCAAGGGAATCAGATTCACACTTTGAGCCTCAGAGTGACAGACTCCATTCCTTTGCAGCGCTGATTTTGGTGTTGGCTTCAGCAGGGCCGGTTTTCTACACCACTCTACGAGTAGACTCTTACGCATGATGATTTGTTAACTTGTTGGATTTTTGTTATCTGTTATCTGATTTCAACAACAATAACAATGATGGTCTGTCCTTTTTGATTTGGGCCCTGCTTTGGATCACAAAGGTGTGAATGCGGCGTAGCGGCGTAGCATTGGCATTTCAGTTGGATTGTGTGCCAGGTTCCTTTGCGACTAGGACTAGGCCATGTCGGCCATGTCGCATGTTCTATCTATAGGCCTAGGCCTTGAATGAAAGTAGCAGTTTGCGCTGTGCGGTTTGCCCCAAGAAATCGTTGCGGTCAGCTCGTATATCAAATCATAATCATATGTCTAAGTATAAGTAAACAAAATGGTTTCTGTTAACTGTTAATTAATATGGCTGATTGTTTGAAGAACGGGAACGAGGGAACCTTGGCTTTCAACGCCAAGCGAAGTCAGCCGACATACAACCATGTGGTTGCAGAGCTATCAGCTATCGCGGACATCCGATGGGGTCAACCAGGACCCAGACCTAGACCGCCTGCAAAAAAGAAGGGGAGTACAGCCGAGCTCCATTGGTGGAGCACAGCGAGTTCGATGTGACATGTCGGTGCCATCTACAGTGTCTACAGTGTACAACATGACGCCTTGAGCGGTTGATTGAACATTCAAACGCACGACCAAAGAGTAGATATCAACTCTGTGTGGCCAGTCATCATTTCGTTTCAGCATCAGACATAGACATGGACATACATAGGCAGACGCCAGGCATAACGGAACCATTTGCCATTCGTCCAAAATGAAAATATAGTATGCAATGTAACTGAACCATTGGTTTGCGGGGCGGCACCATGCATTCTTTTCGCCCATGCAGTCGTAGTCGCAGTCATATTCATATTCTCATATTCATAGTCATAGCCACATCATATTCATAGTTAGTTGTAGCAACTTACATGTGACATAGCACAGCAGGGGCCAATCCACCTGGTGGCTAGAAGCGGCTAGAAACAACTTGACGCCGCAAACTGGAGACATCGTAAGGAATTTTTAGTCCCTAGGCCTAGGCCTTAGGCATTCGGACGATCTTTTTTTTGTACCGCGGAGTGGTTGGTTTAGGGCTGGGCTACCTTGAACGGCATCAGGACTTTAGGACGTAGGGTTTTACGCTTTGAATTGTTCTTACGTTGTTTTTGAGCGATAGAATAGAATGAAACACCGTGAGAAAGAAACACGATGGGAACAATACATTCTTTTGCCGTGGACTTACATTTTCACCCAGGCCCATTTTTACAATATGCCAGTCAATATGTCATATGTCATATGTTTTTGAGGTCGTATTTTTTTCATGACATGCGTGTCGGACAAAACCCTAGGACTGACCTAGGTCCTAGTGCCTGAGACGCCGGTCATTAATCATTGGTCCCAGCTTTAATCACATTCCTCATCAAAACCATAAGATAACAATGATCATTGTTTTCCCAGAAACGCATTTCTAATTTTAGCATGTTTAATCCAGACACGATATGGCTAGAATAGAATCAAACGGTTGCGTTCTAATTATAATTAATTTTCAATCTGTGGTGCGCAATTTTCACACGCCAGGGTTCTAATGCCCACGCAACCACATACTGTTTACTACTAAGTTACTACTACTACTTAGACTACTTTTCAAATCCTAGGTATCCGACCGTATCCTTCAAAATCAAAACTTTGAATCTGGTTTGTTTCAAAACGATATTTATAGGCTTAGACCAAATGAAAAACCTATGAAGAACATAGCGCTGAAAAACCACAAGCAGCCTGACAACCGCAAACATGGCTCCAATGTGACCGATTTGATTAACTTAGGAGTATTTTTTTGACGCAATAACGTACTTTGTTGCAAACATTTGTTTCATGGAGATAAACAATTCGACAAACATGTCAATTGGTTCTTGCGCGAAACAAATGTGATAGGTCGTAAAAATCAATCAGGCCATCGAACCAAAGGATGATTTATTTGTACGTGAAAAATATGTGACCAAACTATCTCTCCAATAAAATATACATTTTTTTTTACAAAGGGTTTCTCAACCACTCTGTAGTTAGTAAACGCTGTAAAGGTATGGCGCAATGTACAACTATATCTGTGGTCCAAAAGTCTAGGCCAGGCTTTTTCGTAAGACAATGTACCAACGCAACCTAATGACCTAATGGTATTTAATTCTGTTTATCCAAAAAGTGAAGATACCAAAAACTGGCTACATAGCGCGCGCCCTATGGCCCTATGTGTGAAAACTTAAGGTCCAGATTCTCCCAAAAAATATGAAAACCATGGCTTAAGAACATATGAAAATGAGTTTATCATAGTGACTAGTGTTTATCCAAATTTATATTTCAAAAAACACGAAAAAAACGAAAGAAAAACCAACGTATTTTGATTTATCGTCTCAAACATGTATATAAATTTTATAATTTTTCTACGTGTAAAAAACGTTGTCAAAATTGTCGTTTTTTTTTCTCATATATATTTTACATACAGTTTAGATTGTTTAAATGGAAAAAAACATAAACAAATATGTATTTTTTCAAAAAAATATATAAAAAATATGTAAAACATACATTCTTTCATATGTTTTCATTATTTTTCTTTAAAATTTTCATAAAATTTTCATAAAATTTTCATAAATTTTTCATAAATTTTTCATAAAATTTTCATAAAATTTATATAAATTTTATGAAAATTTTATGAAAATTTTATGAAAATTTTATGAAAAATTTATGAAAAATTTATGAAAAAATTATGAAAAATATGAAAAAAATGATAAAAATTATGAAAGCAAGAAATATATTTAAACAAAAAAACATAAAAAAAAGAATTAAAATCATAAAAAAAATCATAAAAAATCATAAAAAAATCATATTGAAATCATATCAAAATCATATTAAAATCATAAACGAAAAAAAATAAATAAAAAAATCATAAACCAAAATCATATTAAAATCATAAAAAAATCATAAAAAAAATATTTACTTAAAACAGCTTTTAGCAAACATCTCAGCTCTCAACGCTAGGGAAAAATTATGAGCAAACGTGGCCGTGTTTCCGGTCGTTGCTTGAAATCACCTGAGGCTATGTGCTGCTCACAAAACGAATCGTAGCCAAGTGGCTTTGCCCATCAAACCGCATCGCCAGGGAACGATTAAACTATTGACTATTGACCATGGATTAGCCATGCACTAAGCATTTTCCAACCGCCGCCGCCCATCTATTAACCAGCATTTCCATTCAACCACTATAAGCCATATGATCCAGCACTACGAAAGCCATGAAGTTTTCGAGTCGCTCTCCCAAGGAAGGGTAACCCGTTGCAGACCATTCAGACGGCGCAGAAGACCCGCAATGTTGCGATCTTCGTCGGGGAACACAGAGACCGATTTGGAGTTCCCCCAAACGGATAAGGAGTCTCAAAAAATCAGGAAAATCAGGGGTTGTTAATAGTGTCTCATGGCTGGTTCAGCGATGGTTTAGTGATGGTTTAATGTTTTGATGATGGTTTTTTGACGGTCAGTGGTGGTAAATGCTGCTTACTGATGGCTCATCATGGTCAGCTAGCATCAATGATGGTTAAACATAGAGTTCCTTTTGATTCGATCAGCAGATAAAGGTTTCAACCATTCGATCGTGATAATTTGTTTGATGGACCTACCGTCGGGCATCATTTGAGCACTGTGCGCTACCCAAATACTCGTCACCAAAATTCATTTTATTCAAATGGTTGATACAATGAAACGACAACCCAGATGTTGCCAAACTAGCTTGATCAGTGTTCAGCTTGTGGGCAGTTGGATATTTTGCGAGCAGAATAGATTGATTGCAAACCACAACTAGTCATTCCCAATCAACCAGATTTGCTTTTGCGAACTAGCAAAACCATTTCCAAATAAGGTCAAGACACTTATCAACAATGAATAGTCAACCGACTGATTTTCAGCAGCTACTTCTCAGCCATCAAATATCAACCAGTGGATCTGGTTTGATTTATTGTGGGGTTACCAAATCACAAACTAGACCGCAACAGCCAAGCAGCAGCTGGTGGATGGGGACATATATGCATAAATGAAGCCAAAGCAGTGGTGTTGTTTCCCAACATCAATCAAACCAACAAGTGTTTTGGAGTAGGAAGCAAACAATTAAGCGACCACAAAACCATTATCAAACAAGCACAAAACCATCATTCAATATCATCAAACTATAGTTGAACCATCGTTCAACCATCACTCAACCGACCCTGCACTTTCTCCACCGGCATCGGTCACTCCTGCGCTGGTTAGTGGTGGTGGAACCCCTCACTAGGACCGATACCTGGCAACGGGCGAGAAGAACGGCATCGGCGAGCTGTTTGACTTGTCCAAGAAGTCCGGGCCACTTGGACGCAACCTGCGGTGATGGGTGGATGGGACCATGGGACCATCATGGCGCCAGCATGGGACCATCATCAAGCCTTGGTGAACCATGCTTGACTATCACTAAGCATACCCTGCTGGAAATTAACACCAACTGAAGCTCCCAGATGGTGACCATTGACCACAGATTGACCACAAGAAATTATGAATCCAATCATCAACCACTATAGTTATCATTCGTTATAGTTTCCAGTGCTTAGTGATTGGTGGTTCTTGGTTACTGGTTGACCACTGGAAAGCATTCGCTCGTGACTTTCATCACCTGCCTGGACTGTTCCACAGGTCGCCGCTGTGTACTTTTCAGGGCAAGAGCAAGGTATCGGTTGCTTGGCGACGATGGTTTCCGTGCCGTTGGTGCACCTGGGTGTTGCTTGGGTTGGGTGGGTGGTGTTGGTTGGTGTTGGTTGTTGTTTTCCATGGTTTGGTTGGTGTTGGTTGGTTGGGTTGGTTCATGTTGGTCAATGAGGCTGAAAAGGGAGGTTGGTGCTTTCACCTGAGGATTGATCGTGGTTCGTGGTGTCGCAGGTATTTTCAAGTACAATCTATCAAGGCGATGTATTTGGTATTGGTTCGTGCTCAATTTTGTGGTGGCAAACAAATCGTTTGTTGACTGTGTAGCTGTCAATATCAAAGCATTTGTTTCCAAAACATCGTTTCTCATGGATTGTATTGCTTGTATGCCATCATTGCAATGGTGAACTTTACATCAGGCAGCCGTCTTTCATGTTTGCTGCTCAAGTTTCCCGATGAGGATAGCCTTGCGTTAATGATAACGTTTCTCTTGGTCAATGTTCCTGATACCTTGTTGTCAAAGAGCCAAACACCATGAAGCTATCACTAGAGATCTTGATACCGCTTTTCGTTCTGTATTCTTTTGCTAAGCTTTTTATCAGAAGCAATATGATTTTTTTGGGTGATATGTTCAAACAATCAACACACGGACAATCCACAAAAAATGATCATTTGACATATCAAGTGGGGGGCGAGCAGGGATATGCGGACGATCATTGTACAAATGGAAACCATTGGTTTTGGGGGTTCCGCAATGGCTTGGCAGATACCAAATAACCATTTCTTGTTGATTAACCCCTACTAATCATAACTAACCCATAGGAAATGTATCATTTCTTAGTTCGCAACATTTGCCTGTGCGTGTGCCGGGGCGCCCTTGGCTGTTCAGGTTACGATGTACAATGTAGACATCTGCAGCAATGCTGTGCTGCTGTCGTGGCTCGGAGTGGTTTACTTCTCATCATGTTATGAGCTCATTAAGCATGACTAAACTGTGATTTAATCGGGTTGAAAAGGATTGTTGTAATTCAGGACTAGCCATGATGAACGCTTGATAATTCCAGCCAATGATTAGTCATTAAGAAACCGCCATTCACCAGCATTAGCCATTGTCCACTGTTTGTTGAGCATCATTATTAGCCAGTTGCTGTGTGACTAGTAACTGATGAACCATGGTCAAATTAACCGTTGTCAATCTGTAGCTTAGCAGGATGGTTAACTGTTTTGTTCGGTTTGGTGATCTATTCTATCAACCAGCAGCTATCTAGAGGCATACGCCTTGCCAGAGTTTTAATTTTGGTCAGTCGCCGAAGTACAACTGCCAAAAGCACCTCCCCGGTACGAAAGCAATCAGTTTTCTTACACATCAGCATTGCGTATCATTTGCATATCGTTGTGTATAAGGTTGGCGCCTCGCTGGCTTGAGCTGTGGCATCGCCCCGCATTTGTACCCACTGACCATTGTCCACATCTACAAAAAAATGAGGAGAAGATTGCATACTTTGGGGAGTTTAACTGCCCTGGGCTGGGGATAGTCTGGAATTGATCTGCCCCTACATAAGGGCTTTTGAGCTGGCATTTTGTTATAACTAGGCCCCCAGTGCCCTGGTCTGGTTCGCTGCAAGTGATGGTTCACGGCACAAGGAATTGTGATCATCACCAGTGAACCTTCCCGGGCTGGTTGATCCAGGAACCATCAATCATCATTGATCATGAAGCATCCGTCATTCACCAGACTTCACCATGATTACTGTACAAACATCAATGGTGACTTAATGATCATAACTGATGATAACTAGTAATGATTACTAAGCATAAATTGTTTGTCGTCAAGCTTCAACCATACATATCGTTCTCTATTTGTGAATCCATCGCAGGCCCCCCTTTGTATTCAAAAAGGGGTTCCTTATCAGTGCTGGTCATTGTTCATCATTATTCCCTATTGACCATGGTTAAGCATTTGTATCAGCCATAAATCATCATAATCATATGATCCTTACCTTTGAGTTCATTACACAAAAATGTAGCAACCACACAGCATTTTGATACTACTATGATTCAGCATTGTAACCAGTATTAGCTACCATTGATACCATTGTGAAGCATCATCATCCGCACAGGCACTATTGACCACTACAAATTGCATCCCTGAGCTTTGCCATGCAGTAAATGTTGGTGGAACAAACACATGGTTGTTAATGTTGTTATTTGGTAGTAAGGGATTTTGAGAGCCAGAGAGAGGGTATGCGCGATTTGTATTGTTTGCTTTTTTGCTGTTGCAATTTGCCGTTTTCCTTGCCTTTTTGCCCTTGATGTTGTTGGTGTTTTTTTCCTCTGGCCTTTTTTTGCCTGATGTTTGTCATGAAATATGGTGCAGAGAAACACGCCAATAAAAAAGTAAGCACGCACAGCAACAAAAACAGCAAAACTGAACAGCGAAAGACCAGCAAACAATGAAATTTCGAAACCACAATCTTGTCTGTGGCTAGTAACAATTGTCGTGAAGGCGGTATCAAATAGACAAAAAATGGTTGGTTGATGACTACCGATGTAAACATATTTATTGATGATTTCCGTACCAACTATTGGGTAAGATTGGCTAAAACCAATAAACTAGTAATGACCGATTAACAATTAGCAGAAAAATAGGTGCTGGTTCAGACTGCTACCAACCAAAAGCCATGGTGGTGTCAATATTGACCAATTTATTGGGGAATGGCTGTATACAAACCCTGGCTACCATGATGGCACCAAGCGTAGCTGCACTTGCTGGGTCCTAAAAAAACAACCCCTGGCTGTTCACATCACCAAATTAGTGGAGCTGTTGGGATGTGAAAGAACTATCCTTGGGATTGTTGGCAACGGCCCATACCCGGTGACGTTGCTGCTGCCTTACCCCAACCCGTAGGTGTAACCGAAGCAGGTCACATTGCCCATACCCAATGGAGGGTATGCGAGAAGCAACTCTTTGCACGTTCATCAGTATGCTTATGGTTCAATAAAATGGCCAAAGACGATGATCAACAAAACACGAGCATAGCATTACAGTGAGCCAGAAGATCGGAGTAGTAGAACGTGAATCTTGAAACTCCAAGATGGATACCATATTGTTGCCTGTTCGTAGATATTCCCATTTTATCAGCCAGGATGGATCGGTACTACCACAACTACGGGGTGATTCACCAGGACGAACCCTTGTGTTACCATGATTTTCCTCAAGCATCGCCAGATGATCCCAGCATGGTACGGCTGGGAATGGGCTTGTCCTTGAGGTCCAGTAGACCTTATGGCATGAAGGTTGATGAGAAGGAGTGCCCTGAGAATGGCTAGAGGCGGCAGCACATAATGGCTGATACAAGACCATGGTGTTTGAATATGTTCGCTCCAACCCCAACGTTGCTCCACAATTCAAAGGGGCCATTAGACACTTGCTCTCACAAACTATAGGTTTGATGACGAACTTCATAGGGGAGAGGTACCAGGAAACCCGCTTCTATTGGACGATCAAGGTAATCAAATGTCCCAGCCCCACAAAATTATATGTTTGATGATGAAGTTGAAAGGGGAAGTACCAGGAGACCGGATCCTATTGGATGATCAGGGTAATCAGATGCCCCAGCCCCACAAAATTATATGTCTGATGATGAAGTTCATGAGGGAAATCCCAAGAGACCCGCTTCTATTCGATGATCAAGGTAATCAAATGTCCCAGCCCCAGAAATCTATTTGTCTGATGATGAAGTTGATAGGGGAAGTACCAGGAGACCCGATCCTATTGGATGATCAAGGTTAATCCCCACAAAATTGCTATTTGTTTGATGATCCAGACATGTATGTCAGTACACGACCATAGATATATATACATATAAATATCCTTTACATATACATACTTTGCTGGCCTTATATCCCAGACGTTGCAAGCTATCAACGTTCAGGTTGCCACGAATATGTTTAATGATTGTTATCATGGCTAGTATCAAATGATGGTTGCACGTGATGTCAGCTAGTATTAATCATAAACTGATTGGCCGCAAACTTCATGGCTGCCTCAATATTTCATCACGGTTATTGAACAGCTGTTAGAAATTGCTGATGATTGTTGGTTTCCGCTAAGGATCGGCTGGTAATTATAATGCTTCAGGACAGTGTTTCATGACATGTTTGAGAACAGTGGCTAATGACTGGTCAATCACAGCCAGTAATGATTGAGCACGATGAGCTATTTGTGAATGAACCCTTCTGGTCTAGTAGCCATGATGAATCACTGTCACCAATGCTGCATCATCCGTGGCATAGTGACTAATGATGCTTGCCACTTGTTTGTTAGCATTCTCAACTGATTTGACTAACATGCCAATTCCTAGTTGTTAATTTAAGATTCGCAAGCAGGTAGGTAGTTCACTACCAATTACTGGTTGCTGATTATTAGTTCCTGATTATGAATGATTGGTTGTTAGTTGCAGTTGCTGGATGGATGATTGACTGCATTTGGTGGCTATGACCAGAGAGTAGTGGCCCCTTGGTGCCCCCTGGGTGTTCGCATCCCCTGAATGACCAGTCACGGTTCGTCGAACTGTTGGGATGTTCATCTACCCATGGCTGTTGGTTAGTTAATATTGACCCACAACGATGTGTCTCAACAAAAGGGGGGTATTTTCGTGTTTGTTTTTTTTTTGGGGCTGGAAACAATCCTCAGTGTGGTTTCAAACTTTGAGCTCCTGGTAGTCGATACTGCCAAGGAGAAGACTGCTCCAGATTTGACAAACATTTTCTGGGGTGTGTCCAGAAATAGGGGTCCGATCTAAGAAGTTCATTGTTTATGACATGTTCGGACGCGACATTTTTAACTCACTCACATGGGGTTGTCCAGAATGGTGTACCCTATTGATGATCATGGCTTGAGATTTGCCAGGGGGTTAGCATCATGGATACGGATACACTCATATGGTGGTTTCTTAGAAAACAGGATCTCCAACATGGTTCGTTTATTTCTATGAATGGGGAATAAACTGGATGATTTGGTGGTCCCCTATTTTGAGAAACACCCATATTTAGAATCTCGCCAGCCACTTGGTGCAAACATCCAAACTGCTTCAGCTCCTATGCAGAGCTTCCAGATTCATGCGTCGTTGCCAAGCGGACGGCGTGAAACCTTTTCGGTCTTCCAGTCTGACACTGTTGGACACTTGAAAAAGGCCGTGCAAGAATCTCTGGGTCGAGGTTTCCTGAGGCTTGCTGCACCTGATGGACGCCTTTTGGACAATCCAACTGAATCTCTGGAACTTGCTGGGCTGCAAGATGGAGACACCATCGCCGTTGTTGCACAGCGGCCACAGATAGCTTCGACATGTAGAGCCTTTGCATTGTGGTGCGGAGTGGGTGACCGGATTGTCACTTGGGGCGATCCACATTGCGGTGGTGACAGCTCTAGAGTTCAGGATCAGTTGAGGAACGTTTGCCACATTTATGCATCAGTCACTGCGTTTGCTGCAATCTTGGATGATGGAAGTGTCGTGACCTGGGGCAATCCACATATGGGTGGTGACAGCTCTGAAGTCCAGGATCAGTTGAGGAATGTTCAGCAGATTTGTGCTGCAGAGCGGGCGTTTGCTGCCATCTTGGCCGACGGAAGTGTTGTGACATGGGGTCATTCCTCTTTCGGTGGTGACAGCTCTGCAGTCCAAGAGCATTTGAAGAATGTTCAGCAGATCCATGCCACAGGCTCTGCTTTTGCTGCAATCTTGGCTGACGGAAGTGTTGTGACATGGGGCAGTCGAGATTGCCGTGTTGACAGCTTTGGAGTCCAGGATCAGTTGAAGAATGTTCAGCAGATCTATGCAACACGACATGCTTTTGCTGCAATCTTGTGCGATGGAAGTGTCGTGACGTGGGGCCATCCCGGCTCCGGTGGTGACAGCTCCCGAGTCCAGGATCAGTTGAGGCATGTTCAGCAGATTCATGCTTCAGGCAGTGCTTTTGCTGCAATCTTGGCTGATGGAAGTGTTGTGACATGGGGCCATCTAGATTTTGGTGGTGATAGATCAATCGTCAAGCATCAGTTGCGAAATGTTCAGCAGATTCAAGCCACGTGGGGTGCTTTTGCTGCGATCATGGCTGACGGTGGTGTTGCAACATGGGGCAGTCCAGACACTGGTGGTGACAGCTCTGAAGTCCAAGATCAGTTGAGGAATGTTCAGCAGCTTCACGCCACAAAATCTGCTTTTGCTGCAATCTTAGCTGACGGAAGTGTTGCGACGTGGGGCCATTCCGGCTCTGGTGGTGACAGCTCTAGAGTTCAGGATCAGTTGAGGAACGTTTGCCACATTTATGCCTCAGCCACTGCGTTTGCTGCAATCTTGAATGATGGAAGTGTCATAACCTGGGGTAATCCGCATAGTGGTGGTGACAGCTCTGAAGTCCAGGACACGTTATGGAATGTTTAGCAGCTTCAGTTCACTGTGAATGCCTTTTCTACAATCTTGACTGAAGTTTGTGACATGGGACCACGGGCTTGATCGTGGCACGGGCATGATCGTGGCTCTGTCAAATTCCGTCCGAGCCGGACTCTTTCATCACTCCGCAGTGCTTCCCTTGGTTGGAAAGCTCCAGAATCATCCACAAATTTGGAGCATCTTGGGATCAGTCCCAGGCAATTCTGGGATCGTTTTGGAAGGTCTCAGCAAGCAACTGGAAGAAATTTCCATGGGAGGAGTGACGATCCAACTGTGGACATCTGATCGCTGCCCTGTGGTTTCCACAGGGCCAAGTGAGCGATGATGAAAAAATGCTGATTTGGCGAGGTCAGGACGGGTTGATGATGGGGCTTCTTTTTTAGGGGATCCAGAAGAATGAACTTCGTTTTTGGGATAATTTCTGGGATGATTTTGAGGATCGCTCATAACGGGAAATGATTGAATAGGCTTCATTTAAACTTTATTTTGCTAATGTTCGTTTTGAACAATGATCCATTCCACAAGAATTTCCCCTCATAATCTTCAATGCTTGACCATTGTTCCTGATGGGCAGTGATGCAGAATGATCAAGCGTGCTTAGAAATAGCTGATAGTGGCTGATCACCGTTGATACCATGAAGCCCGTCCGGGATTGTAGTTGGTTCACCCAGTTGCGGTCGGCACTGAACTGTTGATGATCAGCAACATTAGCCATCATTAGCTATCAATAACCATCAAAAACCATCCAGAACCATCCATGGCATGGCCATGGCCATCCATGACCATCAACAATCATCGATAACCATCATTATGCATAAACGTCATTCAACATGATCGGTACTGCCATCATGAACCACACCATCACGAGTGAACCAACTGTTGTTGCAAGCTTCAAACACCTATGGTTGATGGGAACATCGACCTGGGAACCCGCTATAGTTGGTGGTTAAGACATGGGTTTCCAAGGTCGATTCTCCCATCGACCATTTCTGGGAAATGCGCAAGCAGTCCGAATTTTCCCGATGTGCTTTTCAAGCTTTGACCACTGCTAAGCATTGCAGTCATCGGTAAGCATGATTAAGAAACTTCCATTTACCATCATTAAGCATCATTAACCATCATTAACCACCATTAACCATGCAGCTGCTGGGGGTGCACTGTTGAGACCGCGCAACCACCATTAACCATCATTAACAACCATTGACCAGCATTAACCATCAACAAACCATCATTAACCACCACCAACCATCCGTAGCCATCATCAAGCATCACCAAGCACCTTTCGCTCCTTGGTCCAGGACAAGCGTCTGCAAGTGGCGCATCTCTACAGCTTCGAGGGCCAGCTGCAGCATTCCTTTCTGCACGGCGCCATGATCGGTCGCCTGGGAGTCTGTGCTCTGACGGCAGATGGGATCGGACCAAGCTCGGCTCGTCGTGGAAATGGTAGGGATGGTTGGGATGGTTGGGATGGTTGGTTGGTCGATGAATATTTTTTGAGGTCGAAATTTACCAAGCAGTTGGAAATGGTAAGCAAGTAAACAACCAATATGGTGAACTATTGTTGGATCAACCATCAAATAACCATCATGTCACCATCAAGACCAATATCCTTTAACCAATATTGGTTGATGGTCGAAGAACCATCATATCACGCATATCCTTTAGCCACCATCAAATAACAAAAAATCAACCATCATCTAACCATCAGCCATCAATGAACCATCAAATCACCGCCATCAAACATGGTCCAACCAACCAGCAACCATTCATTCACCATCCTTAACCCACAGCAGCTGGTGGTGCATCACTCGCCAACCAACGTGCCTTTCCGAGGCGTGTCGGAGGACTATGCCTGCACGTCAGGGGAGGACCAGGTAGTGAAGGCGAGGACGAGGGAGATGGGGTGGTTGATGAAGTGGTGGCATGGCTGAAATGATGGGTAGAAAATGGCTGATATATTTTTTCTAATGATAATCAATGGTGATTTATGAGTAATAGTGATGATAGATATAATGATTAGATCTTCATTGATTTGCAGTGGCTGGTATTACTGTAATGATGTGCTAGATAATGGCGGTGATTAATGAGTAACAGTGATGACTATTGATGGTATGATAATGACTATTTGTTGGGTGTTCACTAGTTAATGATTGATGATTATCAATGACTGATGATTGATCATGGAATGAATGCTGATCAACAGAGATGATTAGTTGTTAATGACTGATGAGTATCAATGATGAATGATTAATGGATAGTCCATGGCTAATGTCAATGGCTAATAACTATTGATTAATGATGAATAGTTAACTAATGGTCAGTCAGTCACTAGCTAGTGATGGCCAGCTAGTGATCAGTAGTGCTTGATCATGGCTAATCTTAGCCATTGACCACTAACCATCATTGGCCACCGATAAATCGTTAATTGACTATCATTGTCCAACCATTCAACATCATTATCATGAGGAAGTATTACTCACCTCCAATAAACCACCAGTTAACCCTCCATCAAATATCAATGAACCATCAAATAGCCATCATTAAGCATCATCTAAGCAACCATCAAACATTAGCTACCCATTTTTCAAATGTCGTACCCGGTGTATCATCCTCCAACCATCATTTAACCGACCACTCACCAGGTCTGGTCGACGGAAACGGGCGATCTGGTGCTACAGATTCCAGCCGACAAGGCGGATGGCAAATCGTTGGGGTGGAGGGATGGGCTGGTTGATGGTTAAGGTTTGTTAAGGTTGGTTAAGGTTAGTTAAGGTTGGTTGAGGTTGCTTGATTAAGGCTTCCTAAATTTGGTTGCTTAAGGATCGTTGATGTTGGTTAAATGATGGTTGCTGATGAGAAAAGCTAAGGTTTATGTGGGGTGAATGATGAACATGGATAGGCACAAGTAACAGGTAGTGTACTGGTTGAATGATCATTGATGGTCGGCTTAGAATGATTCATGGCTATTTGATGATGGTTAATGTTGGGTATTCATACTTAATGCAGGGTCAATGAGGCTCAATCACGGTAGAATAAGTTGAACAATGGTTGACAAGGGTCAAGGATGGTGAAGGTCGTTGATGTTTAGCGATTATAGTTATAGCTGATGATGGTTCATGACGGTCATATAATGGTGGATGATACTGGTTAATGACAGTTTAAACATGGTCGGTAATGTGCGGTCCACACTGGTGAACTTTGGCTGATGGTTGTTATGATGAGTGAACGATCTTTAAGATGGTGATAGATGCTTGAGAATGAGTAACAATAGTAAACATGATGGTTTGTTGGCTATGTGGCCAGTCTGGTTGGTTTTCCGAATCCCCAAA
The DNA here is from genome assembly GCA_009767595.1 of Symbiodinium kawagutii. Taxonomy (NCBI): domain Eukaryota; class Dinophyceae; order Suessiales; family Symbiodiniaceae; genus Symbiodinium; species Symbiodinium kawagutii. Next base: position 122,395 of record VSDK01024403.1, read on the forward strand.
ACCTCCTCGTATGATGATTGGGACTCTTCACTACTGATATTTCGAGCTTCATTCAGAACCCTTACGAACAACTACAAGATACTACAAGTAGCAACTTTTCACTATAGTATAGGTACCACTAGTAATAACCCGTATGAAAACACTACAAGGGACCACTACCAAGCCCTCATTCCAAGCCCATGCCCTTGATCGCTTGGCCAGCAAAAACTGCTCCCAGCCACAGGCGCGTAGCCCTGGGGTTCGTTTCAAGAACCACCAGCTCTTCGTTTCAGGAGCGGGAACTGGTGTTGAACTACAGCATGATAGCTAGACAGTAAGCTTTATCTCTACCAGCTATCCAAGTCAGAAGCACCAGCTGCTGATTGGTAGGAGCTTTGTTAAACTAAGCTGGATTACTGGAAGATTTTTTTTTCGATCAAAAACCCTGGGGAGCCAGTTGTTGATGGATTTTCCATTGCCAGGTTACCCAAGGGTCCGCGCTTTCGCTCGGCGGTTTCGGTGAGAGATGAAATCCGACCGAGGGAGATACAAGGCTATGAGTCAATATTAACCAACCAATTTCATAGGAAAAACAATGGTTAATGGGTAAACTGACCCACAGCCACATTCCGTGTAACGACTCTGTTCTTGGCAATCTGGAACCCACTTTTGGGGAATATGCATTATGACGGGTTGTTTTGGGATCCTGTCTTTGCGTTCCGCCGTCATGAGACTTGCTGGTTGTACCAGCTAATGAGTGAGAGTGTTCGGCAATTGGTGTTTTGAGACACATAGCAGGACAAATTCTGTGTCAAGTAACATGGGAGGGTAGACACTTAAGCTGGGTACCTACTTCCACTTGAGTTGTCTTTTTGGGTACTTCCATTTTCGGAACCATGAGCCACACGTGCAAATGTCACATTCGGTTTGGGGGCAATCTTCATCCAAAATCATCTCCTGACGTTCCGTGGTACCCATGCACCACAGTAAGACCTGGGACTTCTGACTATGGCGATTCAATTTTTAGGCCCCCGCTCGCTTGATTCCAAGGATTAAACGTAGCTGACTGATGGTACTACCAATGCTTGAGAAACAATAATCATCAGCAGTAGACAACTACAGAGAAAGAGGTTTCTATAAGCACTCTGAGAAACTGGTTGGTATAAGTAATGATGGTATAAGCACCAACTAGTGGAAGGAAGAGTTTGCTATGAGGTTGCTTCTTATAGCCCTCTTCAAGCAGTTGCAGATGGCAATGATGACCAGTAAGCATCCCGGTACCTCCCAGTCTACACTGCCCCAGGAGCCACAGAGGTGTCAGTGTACACTTTGCCCAGCGGCACCCTGGAACGACGACTGAACATTGAGGCAGAGGGCCTTGTGGATGCCACCGGTGGCCCAGCATTTTCAAGCATCATGTGCCATCACTAAGCGTGTTTTTTTTCCCAGATTTTTCTTTGATTTTTTTGAATAGATATGGTAAACTAACCTTGTTGCGTAGAAAATCCAATATTTAATATAATGGCTGTACAGCTTTACCTGTGAAAATGGCAATTCTCAGCTTCCAAGATAGTTTGCCCGAGGGTCATCGTCGTTAGCCAAGCATAAATCATTCACCATCATGTACTACCATGAAGGGTCATGAACAATGATTGCTAATTTTGTCGACCATGAATCAGTAAGATTGACCATCATCACAAGTGTAGAAGAACATGGAGCTATCACTATAACTATCCACGATTTTCTTCACAATCATCATAACTGTGGATGTAATCACAAGTACATCCGCCATTACTTAACCATTCACCATCAGCCACTAAGCACCTATCGATCAGCCACTAAGCGGCCATTCGCCAACCACAAATCAACCATCATCAACCGTTAAATTGCCATATATCAGCCATAAGATAGCCATACATCAACCATTTATCGACATAGATCAGCCATCATTTCACGATCATAAACCGTCATTAACCATTATCAACCATGTTTGTCAGTTCAACCATCGATTAACCTTTATAAACCATTAACCATGAGTTAACCACCATTACAAACCATGGTAGCTGCTTAACCATTGCTACTTACCTGTTGACCGACCGTTAATTAACCATCAATTAACCATCAGTCCCAAGTGCTGCAGGTTGCCAACCTACAGCCCTAAGATTGCTTGTAGCCCCTCCTTCGAACTTCTAGTTTCCACCATCCTTCTTTCAGTCTCAGCCGCTCGGTGGCAACAGCGAGGAGTCAGCCACGGTGCTGTCGCCGTCCAGTTCGCCGCAAGCGGCCACGAACAGCGCGGGAGTCCTGCGCTCCACGCCGCTGACGTATCCGCGTTTGGTCTCTTGGCGTTGCCGTGGAAGGAGTTAGTGGTGAAGGATGGATCATGGTTGGTGAATGGCTGATGTATGGCTGATGAATGGTTGGGTAATGGTTGATATATGGCTGATGAATGGTTGGTTAATGGTTGATAAGCATGGTTTATAATGGCAAATTGATGGCTAATGGTTGGTTGATTCGTTGTGATATGTATCTGATTAAAGGTTGATATGTGGTTGGTAAGTGATTGTTATTTGATTGGGTGATGAGTGTTTAACTGTTCAACTATGGGCTATTGCTAAAGCGGTCATTGGTCATGCAGGACGATGGGAAATTGACCGTGAGGGTGGTTTGTCAAAATGGTCAGTGATGGTAATTTGATGGCTATTTGATTGTTGAGTAGTGGTTGGTGATGGTTATGTGATGGTTTCATAGTGGTTAGTGATGGGTAGTTGATGGATAATCACTGGCTCATGAATGGTTAAGAATTGGGGTACTTAATTGATGGTGAATGCTTGGATGATTGGATCAATGATCGGTTAATTAGTGGCGCCAGGCAACGATGGTTGACCGTTGTTGGTGTTGTTGCTTGATGATCGGATCAATGATTGGTTAATTCAGCCACAAATTATTATCCTTATTCTTCCGCAGTTTGTTGCCTTGGTAATACTTCAATATGATTGGTGACTTTAGCCAAATGGCGGTTTCTTAAAACGGGGGTAGCCCTGAATGATCCAATATTATAAAATCATTTTTGGTAATAAACGATCCATTTTGGGGGCTCGCACATTTTAGAATCCCCCAAATCATTGATGAACCATCACGCATGATAAACCATTGTTAATTGAGCAACCATTAACCATTTCTCAAGCAGCATTGACCATGATGAACCATTGTAAATTGTAACCATGGTTATCAGCCATTAACCAGCCATCAACCAACCAATCAACCAGCCTAAACAATCACAAACCATGTGTACATTTAACCATCAACTAACACATCTAAACCATTAACCATCATTTAACCACTCAAGTAACCATCCACCCACCTTATCAGCCACCAGCTATTGCAAGCCACATGGTTCACTGGTTAACCCACCCGTTAAGCCACCGTTAAGCCACCATGGTGCTACTCACCTGCTGACCAATGGTTAAGCCACCGTGACATTTCGCTCGGCGCTTCGAGGCCCTGAGCGGGAACTACGTGGTCTCTGCCAGCGAGCTCCGCGTGGCCACGGTGTGGACCATGTTGGACGCTTGGCGGCGCCGGTTGCAGCTGCCGGAACGGTGATGATACCAGGGCTCTGTGGCAGTTGCCTTGGCAGACTTGCCATGCCTGGCTGGTCCCAGCACTGAAGAAGTGTTAGCAAAGCACTACTAAGGGGGATTATTTTTTTTTCGAAGAAATAAGCACTATTAGCTATTACTAACCATTGATTAGTTCACATTGATCAGTTATCAACCATTCTTCAAGATGATTAGCCATTATTGGCCGTCTTTGGATAAGCATCATTCTAGAGCATACCATGACATAGGGGTGAGCCCTCAACGGCTATTATGGTAACCCTGATGATCAACATGTACTTTTGACATCAAATGCTGACTATTGTAAACCGGGCCTACCACGGTATCATAAGCTTCAACATGTTGTGGTTAGCAACCAAAAGTCATCAACAACATGAATAGACCAATGAGCACCAACAAGCGTCTGCTTTCGTAAATAATTATGCACAAACAATAGCAATCATTCGATGTTGAGCATGATGGACCACTATCAACTGGTACTGGCTACATCAGCCATGGCTTACCACCATTAGTCATCCTCAACTATTACCAGCCATCATTTGGCCATTATCAACCATTAACAGTTGAATAGTCACTAAATTGCCGTTGTCATGAACCACGATTGATTCACTAGACTATCATCATTTAGATTATTGATCATTCCTGACTACCATCAGCAAACAGCTTTGAAGCAGTGGCAAACAGCTATTTACCCATATTAAGTGGCTGAACCGACTATTGACCATCATTAACCACAGCTAGCAACTATCATTCATGACACTATCAATCATCATCAAGGTTAACCGGATAACCACCACCACATAACCACCACATGAGCACCATACAACCATATGATCATTATCATATTCACCATGAACCATCATTTCACCTCTACTAGTGATTGACTACTAACCAGTAACTGAACATTAACCAACCATCACGTACCATCAATGAATCATAATCGCTCATTAACCATCATTGACCATTGACATCACCAGGAACCACAGCTGTTTTGGAGCGCTACCCCCGGGGAGCTCAGGATGGCAAGCTCTTGTGCACCATCGTGGACGAGCGCCGGATTGCAGGCAGGGGGCACAAAGGTTGAAGTGCCCAAGCATTGAATGATCTGTATTATTACAACCATGATAGCTGTATTAAACTTATTTTATACTAGGCACTTAGAAGTTATGTGTTCCATATCGACCATCAAATGGGAATGGTGATCCAATAATGGTTGTTTGCTATCACAGCTTTGTTAGTTCCTATGAGCCATCAAGTACCATGATGGTTATAAAGAATGGAAGTGGACAATCCACCATTTATATTGGTTTTACCGTTTTACCTATAAACAGCGGTGAATTTTCGCTTAGTTTACCAGAGACCAATGCTTGGTAATGGTAAATCATTTCAAGCCACAATTAACGATTGTCAACCATCATGGCCAATCGTTAAGCACCAAAGATCATTCCTTGCTGACCCCAAGTAATGACCATTCATTGGTAGACAATAAGGCTTGTTGACTATCACGAACCTTTGTAGTTGATGCATAATCATTGAGCTTCATTCTCCCTCTATCATTAGCCATCAACCACTATCATTCATGAACACTTTTTCATTCACCATACAATCAGCGTCATTAATCACAAGAAATCATGATTGATACTTATTGATCTAACCATTGTGAACCACTATCCATTAAAGGTTGAGGAACAATGATTTATCATCAACCATGGCGGGTAGTGATCATTTTGATAGTAGTAATCATAGTCATCCATAATTCACCACTTTGAACAGAAATGTTGAAATATGAATGCCATGTTGGCTAAACCCTGTAGAATCTGTTGTCATGAACTATCGTTGGCTATCCATCGTCATTTATCAAATCATTGTTCCTGCTGTCACTAACCATCAAATACTACCACGGTCATTGAATCGTCATTTACCATCATTACTGACGCTCTACCGCCATTCACTAGCATCATGAACCCAACTATTGACCATGCACCGTCATCTTCGAATCAGTCATGAACCATCCTCGCACCACCATGAACCATCATCATTGATCCCATCTTCGATCCGCTCCCAGCAGTGGCTTCGTTGCTTCGGTGTACGCAACGGGGTGCGTCGTTGCAGGTGACTTCTATGCCGCAGTGGGCGGGGATCGATTGGCGTTGATTGCTGGAAAGATGTTGAAGATCTATGACCTCACAGTGCATTCAGGTGGGGCGGCTGGGGGTGGTTGGGAGGTTGCTGGTTGGGTGTTGGTTGATGGTTGGTTGGTGGTTGGTTGATGGGTTGGGTGTTATGCCAGTCATACTCATTGTTTGGCAGGGCGATGTACAGGGGCTTTCATTTCTTTGTGAATATCCCAGAAATCTGCATCCAGCAGTATCCTGCTATGACACGTAACCCAAGATTCATCGAGAGCATTCCAATAATGATGGTTACTGTTTCATATGATCATGTCTATTGATGGTTACTTATTATAACTATCCTGTTATGAAACGCATTTCCTGGATGATTTTTACAAGATCATTTCCCCAGTATTATATACTGGATTATCATGTTATACAGTGATGCATGGCTTATCCAGCACTGATCCCAAGATCGCATGATTTCTGTTGGTAATCGTAGCTACATCGGTGTTCATAGCTGCAGCCTGTCAGAAGTCCACCGTGATGGCGCGACCTGAGTCACCAACCAACAATCATCCCTAAACATTGCCATCCATCATTCCTAACTATTCCTAACCAACCATCACTAACCATCATCACCCTTAGCCAGCACTAACCATCATAAGTCGCCATTCTCTCGCATTAACAAGAACCCGTTGTTTTCGTCATGTGAGTCATGAGGGCTTCTTGCTGGGTCTCCCAGCAGGTTACAAGCGAGCCTACTCGGAGAGTTTGGGCGTGTGCTTGGACTATCTGAGCCATGGCGTCTGGTGGGTGGATTTATGGGTTGATGGAGATGGCTGGGTACCGAAAATGATGAGGTAAATGTGTCATGAGGCACCTCATCAGTGATGAATTTGGTCATGAGTAGAATTGCTTCGTAAATGTGGGTACCGCGATGCTGAACAAGTGAGGTGATGTGCAAGGTTGACTGACTCAGTGATGGTGAACAATGTCAAGAACGATGGTAAGAATGATGGTTAGCAAGTCATGAGAATCATTCTTGACTGTAGGCATTGATGCCTAGTAATCATGAGAATCATTGTTCGGTAAGAATGAGAATGGCCAGAGTTTAGATGCCTAGTAATCATCATGGCTAGTAAATGATGATAATCACCATCAAATCATATTTTTTTGGCCCATAAATGGTGATTCTTTGGCCAAAAAATGGTGATCATGGCCGAAGAATCACCCAAGCACCTCCGGTCAGCCACTTATTCGGTGCTGAGGATCGATCCTGCGAAGTTCACGCAGGTGGCCGTAGAAGCCACAGGGGAGGACGGGACTGCTGTTTGAACAGGGGAGAGGTGATGTCAAGGATGAACCACTCTTGACATAGGAGATACTAAGGTGATATTTCTTGGAATAAAAAGGTGACATTGATTGTCGCCAGCTAAACGCAGTGTGAAGGAACAGTGTGCCGCCATTGACGATTTGTCAGAGATTCAGCCCATCTCAACCACACGAATCATGACACATCAGCCACATGGCAGAACGACAGATTAGTCCCACAAATCATCATGGGTGAACCACGCGCCAGATCACCTGCAGGAGAACCCGAACTTCCACCAGCTGGCGCCCAAGATCGCGTACGGCGAAACGGCCCTGGGTGCTCAGAGCATTTGCCCGCGCGACGGTCGACCTGGCTGCGCGTTGGTGGACTGAGGGGGGTGGGTGGTGAGTTGGGTGGGTTGGTTGGTGGCTTTGGTGGTAGATTGGTTTGGTCAGTGGGTGGTGCTGAACTGATGAGCAGCTAAAACTAGTTTTCGTTACTGCGTACATTTTCATGTTGCAACTTCACATGAATCTAAGATTGGAAGAAACTAATGATATTTCAAGCAACAAAACATACATCAACTTTCTTCGTCATATACTTTTTGCTAAAGGTAAAGTTGATAAGCTAAAGCAACCACCTCAACTGATATATAACTAACCACCTCAACTGAAGTAACCACCTCATATCCTTAAGTAAAGTTGGTAGTTTCCAAGCTGATAAGCCTTGCTAACGTAACCACCGGGGCGCTGTAGCCACCTGGCAGGACGTGTTGCCCTCGGGCCCCGCCACGCATTTCCTGTCCTGGGCCTGGGGTTACAACCTGAAGACCGTCACCTTGGCATTGCGCAACTGGCACGAGGACACTGGACCCTGAGCTGTGCGCAAGGGTGGGCTGGTGCGCATGCGAAATGATGGGCGACAGGTAGGTGTTGGAGGTTGTCAAGCCATCTTGGTCTGGTTGGGGATGTGTTCTTTTAAAACCATTGCTCACTGCTCTGGTTGAAACAAGGGAAAGCAGGTTGTAGATGAAGCATATCGAGTGTGCGGTTGTGCGCGAAACACCATGATCTAGGCCAGTGCATAGCTGCCCGCGTGGATATCCATAGCACGTTGAGAGTCTGAAGTTGTGGCGTTTCCAAACCCATGTGTTGTATCAACTTGGCTAGGGATCCCCACGGCACAGGAGTCGAAGATCGACGCGCTGCAGTGCCATGGCAGCCATGATGACTGGTGGTGAGTGATGGCAAGTGATGCTTAGAATGATGAGTGATGCTGACGGTAAATATGCCAGTCCTGTTGACTAGTGATGCTGACGGTTCGTTTGATAGTCCACATTTGGTAGTCCATGTGATGTTGATATATTTCTTCTGAGAACTGGGGGATTCATGCCAGAGATGCTCACCTGCAGCAAATTCAAAGCCCATTTGGGCAAATGTACATGCGTGAACAAATGAAAAGACTGTTTTGTTTTTGAAAGTTGGGTAAAATCATAGGGCCGAAGGTTACAACTCTGGGACCCAGAGACACTTTCACAGTGTTCAGTGTGGAAAAGAACATCCTTAAAGCCGCCCAAAAGATGCGAAAGCACAGGAAAACATTCAAAAACAGCAACAAACAGTAAAAATATAACAAAATATAGAACATTGAAAACATATCGCAAAATTGAGACAGTAAATTCAACTATAATAACTAGAACGCTTGTTCTAAGTAGCTTGTATTTGAAGTGATTTGTTTCTACATTCGAATTTGTGCACACAAAACATCACGGTTTTTCCACAGATCGTCTTAGAAGTAGAAGCAGCGTATGGTCAGACCCAGCTGGGTGCATAGCATGCATTATTGGTAACCATGTTGATTTGGTAAGACTCCGAAGTCTTATCAAGGCTTTATGTGCCATAACTCCATTGCGGCAGAGATCTGGAAACATGCGAGGGTCTTCCCCGCCATTTTCCTTGGATTCCTATACCTTTTGCCCCTTCGCTCCTCTGCAGCTCAGGAATATTGTTTCTAGATATATGGCTATGGGCCAATATTAACCAACCAACTAATGGGGGATAATGACCAACCAATAATAAGGAAAACAAAGGTCAATGATAGGGAACCAGGGGTACAGGGTTTTGACCTACAGCCATATACATCCTAAATGGTACAAGACTACCACCACTCTCCAGTAGGAAATCCAGCAATGTGGCGGAAGCCATGAATTTTCGTGCTTCTCCTCCAAATTAAGGACCTTCATTTGGATCTGCTTCTTCTGCAACAACCAGGACGCGTCGCAGAAAGATCAGAACAAGACTCCAATGATCCCAAAAAATTCCACACCGATAGATAAAGCATATTGCGGTTGTTTCCCCAGATTCCATAGTTTTACCATCACTGGCTCTGTGTTTCAAGGCACACGCTCATAAGAATCGTCAAACTCAGAGTTTCCTCATTGTCTCCAGGAGCGCATCCTGAAAGAGAAAACCAAAGAAGGCTGGAACCTGCGGGGGAGTGGCAGCCTATGTGTGGCCATGTTGACAATGGCTGGGTGGGGGGTACACCCCCTCGCCATGTGAAAATGGTTGATGGATCATTGCAGGTTCATGCTTGATGGTGGACGGGACGGTGGGTGCTAGTGGTGGTTGCTGCTTATGGTGATGGGATCCAGCCATGTTGATGCTTGAGGTTGGTGCTGTAGCCTCTTGGCGCCCAAGTCCAAAGGTCAACAGGGTGTGCATGGCTTTGCTAAGGCTGTCTGCGCTAGTGGTTTGAGCTACTGGGGTTCATTGTCACTCAGGAACTGGGAATCACTTTGGCCACCACGAAACAAGCCAACATCAAATCAATATTTGGCCAATACATACCCACTAATTGACCATCATGAATCAAAAATTAAGCGTCATCAACCAGTATTGATCCAGAACCAAGAAATTCATTTTGGTTGATTTGACCACCAAGCTTGGCAGCCAACAGGCTATGACATGTCCATGCCTCAGGTTCCGACGACCTGGAAAGCACCTTCCAGTCGCGATTGCAATCCATCGGCCGCGTCCTGGTGCTCTTTGACGAGTGGAGCAAACCCGCCTATCTGAGCCTTGGAGCTGTCTACTGGTGATGATTTCGGAGCCGAGAATGGTATTGAATCCTTGAATATGTGATGGTGATGGTTGCTGACCTTTGGATGATTTTGAGGGAGCTGATATTTTCAGGCATCTACCAGAGTTGGAACCGGAGTTGCATGTTTGGATGGTTTAGTGGGAATTGATGGGGCTTTTTGTGGCTTTTCAGCTACTATGCAGAATAGAGAATGGAGAACGCACAGATCCACCTGTTGAGCTGTGAGGAATTGATGCCGAAAATTTGATTTGAGGATCTCACTGTGAGGAACTTGCATTACATTATCAATCAATATGCGCGAAAAAGAAATACTTCGTTTCATCATCTGAGGATCTTGTTCTGATTGATGGTAAAAAATCCTCAATTGCAACTGATGGCGAAGCATCAGTTTGACATTCCAAGTATTGATCTACCAGAATCTAACATAGATATTCATCATCAACCACCATCAACATCATCAGCCATCATCATTACGCCATTCATCACTGTCAACCATCACCTCCAACCATCACTCAGCCCATCATCCACCAATCAACCGGTGTGCTCGCCGAGGACTCGCGTCTGGTGCATCTTCGAGACCTTCGTGGCGGTGGCGTTGGCAGCAGCTGGCGGAACCAGCGGCGAGTGGATGGTGAGATGATGGTGAGAATGGTGGTTTATAATGGTTAATGGTGGTGAAAATGGTGGTTACTGGTAAAACTAATGATTTCTAAGTCATTAGTAATGGTTAGTAATGGTTGATGATGGTTGATGACGGTTCTATGCAGGTCAATTGATGGTTTTATGAGGCTTATTTGATGGTTAGTTTCCTGGTGCTTACTGTGTTGTCGTTGGTTTGGTGGACCAGTTGTTAACGGTAGTTGCTCTCTGGTAAACTAACTTGTTTGCGTGAAAAATCCACCATAGAAATAGTTGGTTTACCTTTTTTAAAGCGGTGAGTTTTAATTCCAGGTTCGTTTGCCAGAGTGTAATTGTGGGTGAATGGTTGCTACATGCAGCCTGTTGGTTGTCCCACCCAGCTCAACAAGCAACAGCAACAACTCGTTTATGGCTATGACTAACATCTCTTAATGGAGGTACCCATATGATGGGTAGAGCTTCATGTTTCCACTTCGTGAAGCTAAAAGGTGGCCCCCGCTAGGTATGTTGATAAACCCACCAAAGTGGCTTGAGTTCTGGTCGGTGATAGTTATACAGTAACTGTTGTCAGCCAGAATGATGGATATTCTCCAACTCTTCCGAGAGGTTCTTCCACCGGAAAAACCTGACTGCGGTAACAATGATTTGACAATGGCTGAGAACTGACTCTCAAGAGACCAGAATCTACTTGTATTGAAAAACAACAATCCTTTCTAGATTCTAGTTGGTGGTTTTAAACACTTCTGATTTTCACAGAAGAAATGCTGGGTTGATCTACTCTTATTTTCCATAGGGTGGTTCAACCTGGTTCAACCCACCATCGTCTATGAATACCCACCGTTGGTTGGTTCATTTACTCACTTGTTCCATAGGGTGGTTCAACCCGTTTCAGCCTGGTTCAACATGGTTCAACATGGCTCAACCTGGTTCAACCACCCACCAGCCCTGGTAGCTCATCTGGCCGCGCTTAGGCGCGCGCGTCCATCAGCTACACTTTGATCTTTCCACCTGAGTCGTCTCGGTCGTTGCATGAAACCTTACAGCGAGGGAAGCTTGGCGAAGCATAGAGTGAAGTGGTTATGGGTGAAAATTAACCAACTTTCATGGGGGATAATAACCAACAATGATAGTGGGAAAACAATGGTGAATGCTGGGGGAACCAGGGGTACAGGGTTTTGACCCGCCGCCAAGTGAAGGATGGTGAATGAACGGTGGATGAATGGTCGATTAATGGTTGATGAATGGTTAATCAATGGTTACTTGGTTTGATGCTTCGATTAATGGTTGATTAATGGTTGATTTATGGTTGACTAATGGTTGATTAATGGTTGATGAATGGTTGATCAATGGTTACTTGGTTTGATGCTTCGATTAATGGTTGATTAATGGTTGACTAGTGGTTGATTAATGGTTGATGAACGGCTAATCAATGGTTACTTTGTTGAATGCCATGATGGTGAGGAATTGATTTGTCAACCAATGGTTATTTTGTTAATGGTTACTTTGTTGATCAATGGTTCCTCATCTGAATCATGATTTGACGATGGTGGTGAGTTGATTGTTGATGATTCGGATGACGGGATGATCGATGGAGATCTGGTTGCATCTGGTCGTTCTGCGACTCGCCATCAAAGCTTGTAGAATCTCTGGGTTGGTTGCGGCACAGGCAAGGCCAGCTGGGATGTTTCCATGAAATGATGAGGATCGTTGAGTCTTTAAATGGTGGTTGTCGAGTCTTTTTGATATCCTATTGTTGAGCCAATCAAACTTATTGATTTACGGAAGGTTTCGAGAAATAATTTCAGTGATCTACTGGTTGGATCGGA
>VSDK01024403.1:136081-212652 GCA_009767595.1 Symbiodinium kawagutii
CCCTACACGGAAGCATAGCTACAGATAATGCTCACAACCACCCAAGAACTCAAGCACAAATGGTCATCATTATGATGGTTTGTGATTCGCAGTTGATTACACATTTTTGAAATCTTTCTATTACATGTATTTTTGTTGTCCATTCTTTGAATATCGCAACGTTATCATCATCTCAAATAGTTTCCCCATGTGAGTGTAGCGCATATTCGATCAACGATCCGATATGAACATGGATCCATACCAAACATAACCAAAACATGGGCAGGCGAACCTACCGCAAGCGTTGGACTGACATCTTTGGTATGGCTGAAGCCAGCCGTGAAAAAGGTGGAACAGCAATGGATGACTCAGCTCCAAGAAACATTTAGCAGCCAAGCTTTGGTCAGACATGAACCATGATTCCATGGTGGTACCACCCAATGGTTCAGGTACTAATCCAACCACCATCGAGAAACTGGCATCTTTAAAGCTAGTTGAAGGATGGTTGACCATTACGAATGATCAACTTAATGACTGCCAGGAAGCAATATATACCCGTTGGTGAGTATTCTGAACCACCAATTGACCATTCCGAACTATCAACTTATCAACCTGTCATTGAACATTATATTCCCTTCTACTGGAAATTATTAACCATCAATTGACCAAGTGACTAACAATATCAACTCTTCGTGTTTATCAACTGCAACTAGCGCCCAGCAATAAGTATAAAAATGCCTAATCATGGAAGACAACCAGCAAGTAACCGACATTTAACTTAGATTTAACAGCCAATTAGCAACCTTTCGTTGGTGAACATGATTCCCTATTGTTGGCATCGATTGGCCGCTGATCAATCCATCACTAACCACCAACTAGCCATCATTTAAACCATCACTTCACCATCACCAAGCATCATCACCATCTCTGCGTCATTGTCAACCATTATCATTAACCGTCAATGAACCATCAATTAACGATCATCATTGACACTCATCAACCATAATAAACCATCAGTAACCATGGTGAAGGAACCATTCACCACTATTAACCACTAATCATCAACCTCTCAACTAGCCATCAACCCACCCTCGTTTAGGCATCAACCCACCATCAACCTGGTCCAACACCAAGGCATTGACGTAGCACAGGCTCGCGCCAGCCGCTCGGTGGACGAAGAGAAGGTGAAGGGTCTCATCACGAGGAGTGGAGCAGCGGAGCTCGAAGGTTCCTTGGGGAATCTGGGAGTTGAGGATGGAGGGATGGTGGTGAAGTTGGATTATGGTGATGTTTTTTTGTGAAGATGGGGGAGGTGGGAGTTGGTTGGGTGAACTATAGTGGTTGAAGGATAGTTTTTTGTGAGGTTGGGGAGTTGGGTGAAGTTGGTTGAACAAATGGTATGATGGTGAGTGACTGGTGATGATGGTGAATGGATGCTTGGTGTATTGTTAGATGATAATAAAAATTATAGGGTTTATGTGGGGTAATGGTTAATTGATGGTTCAGTGAAAATTTAAGATGATTGAGGGAGCCATGGTTGATTTAACAATAGTGATGACGGTGATGACGATGATGGCTAAGGGTGGGTTGATGAGTGATGATGGTTGACAAGGCTTGATGCTAGTTTTCAGCGTGCTTAAGGACAACAGTCAAGTAGTGGTAGGTTTTGAGATGGTTCAGAAACGGTGGATGGTTGTGACTGTTACTCGTAGTGCGTAGTTGGTTAATGCTTGTGTCTGGTGATGCTTGATGATTATGGTGAATGATGGCCAACGATGGTGGTTTCTCACCAGGCTGATGAAAAGTTGATAGTGATGATGGTTAATTGATAGTTGATGATGTTGGTTTAAGAATGGTGGTTGGTAAAGGGTCGAAGAAAAAATGCGGTTGGAAATGACGCATGGATACTTAAGAGATAGTTCATACGGGCAGAGAACAATTAGGCAAGTTATATTGCATCGCAACAGAGTGATTAGTATGATTAGTCGTAGTCGTTGTTTATGTTCAGTAGCATGGTGCACCATAGTAAGCATCAACCACCATCAATCATAGGCAAAAGATGATGGTTGATCTGTGGGTGAGGATTGATTGCGTGGGCCAGTACCTAGGTACTCCCATGTGATCCTTCCCCTCCCACCAATTTGGGGTCTGAGTTGATCCCAAGTAGCACTGCTTCAGCATCACAATGGTCATCGGAATTCTCACCAGCTGCTTACCAGTCAACCCCATCTCAACCGACCGATAATCAGCCATCGATTGGCCACCAAGTGACCATAAGTTCGCCATCAGTTTCCAATCAATTCACAATAAATTAGCCATCAGGGACCATCACATCGCCGTAGCGTCAACTTCCTTTTGGGTTGCAGCATGCATGGAAACCAAAAAATCTACCATGTGTCTTTTGTCAGTACTGCGCAGGACTTCTTCTTTCGAGGAAGTGAATACGGCCGCTGGGCGTGGTGAAGAGGGTTGCCTGTTGATGTCCATTCTTGTTGCCCCCGAGTACTGTAGGTGACGAGTATTGATAAACTGTTTCATGAACCATACTTCAACTACAGTGAAACTATTGTTATCTCCGCTTCAACCATAGTTCAACCATTGAATGAAGGCGTCATTGAATCACGGAGTTTTGGCACAGCCATCACTCCACCATGAGGGCTCAGCCATGATGGCTAGTGACAGGATCAAAGGGCTCAGCCACTTTGGTCAAATGATGGTTGATCATGGTGAAGGATGGTCAAAGGATATCTCAATGATGGCTACAGTGATGGCTAAAGTGACCCTCGGCGATGGGTGATATGGAATGACGGTATCGACCATGCTGCTGCTGCTGCTGCTGCTGCTGCTGCTGATGATGATGATGATGATGATGATGATGATGATGGATCATCCTCTTGGCTTGTTCGACATTTTCAGTGTCAGGAAGTCCCTCTCAGGACAGCGGCAATGAGGTCCCTCAACAGGCTCGCAAGCTTTTCAGCCAAGGTTTTGCGCCCCAAGCAACAGTGGATACCCAACAACCAGTAGGCGGGTAGCCAGCGGACTTTCCAATGAATAAGTCATGCCTGCAGTGGGATGGTGGAGCTTCCTTTCCCAGCTTTTTGATGCTACATCTGTCTTGTGATTTAGAACGGTTGATGACACTCAACGATTGTAGATAGAAATTGACTAGCAATCAGTTTATTGGTAGATAATTGTGAGTTCATGGTCAACTCGTACTTGATTAATGTTTCATGGCTACATAACTCAGTGTTGGTTTTGGTTAACAGTTGATTCATGGTTAACAATGGTTGCAGCTTGATAAGTGCTTGATCAAGGGCTAATGGTGGTTAGTGGTCAAATCACAGGTGCTGATGATTCACTAAGAGTTAACCATGGTTAATAAACACCTTAACTTTTGATTCAATCCATAGTTAAGCATTTACCAAAATTCATTAACCATCATCGACCACGAATGGATCGTTACTTAACCACTCGCCACTGACGACTGAGGGCATCGTTCTGAGGTTGTGAAGAGCCACTTGGTCGGTTGGTTCAAGAAGCAGTTTGAGGTGCGGTGGTTCCGTCGGCGGTCGGCAGTGAGGAGCCATGGCGGTAGTGGTACCAGCTATGGCGGCTGTAGCGTTTGGTGGGGAAGTATAGCAAGAACCATACGAATAACCGGTGATTTATAGCGATAGCCACCGATAACTACTACTAATAGCCATGTAAGATGACTGAGAATGATAATCGCTAGTGGCTACGAGTAGCAACAAGCATACTTAGAGCCATTAACACCAGCATCGGGATGACAATGAAACACTAATAGCAGCGCTTTCAGAGCTTTCAATAAAGCGCATGTCCAAATGGTTGGAAGGTTATCCCATGACCCAGCCCTGGCTAGCCAGCCGACCCACCACAGGGAAGCGGCTCAGTGGGTCCCGGCTCACTCTGGCTCACTTGCAACGGCAATCACTGGGCGTTTTTCGGGGAACCAAAGGGACCTACTCGTACCTGCAACGTAGCTGTGAAGGCCAACATCAGCGCAGTATGGAGAGCTGTTTGGGTATCGGAGAAAGGGAGCACAGCTGAAATGCTGAACACCATCGAACAAGACAATTGTCTTTACTGCTCACTTATTGTTGGCTTTGTCGTGTTTTTTCTCAAGTGAGCTATATTCAACCCATATAGCTCGCTGGTTTTTCCTTACAGATTGCATTCACATGACTGCGAATCAGATCAAATCAGTGTAAAGGTTTGTTGCTAGCTGATTTAATTCAAATCACTGCTTCAATGGTTAATCATTAGTTCAAATCATTGCTTTACTGCTCACCTTAGCATCGCAAAAAATCAGTTGAGCTCAGTGTTGGAGCTCGGCCCCATGTCAAACTGGCAACTTCACGCTTCGCTGCCGAGTGGACGTTGCGAAGCGGTCTCAGTGCTCTCGTCTGGCACCGTGGGGGACTTGAAAAAGGCTGTGCAAGAGTCTCTGGGTGGAAACTTTTTGAGGCTTGCTGCGCCTGATGGACGCCTCTTGGACGATCCAACGGAATCTCTTGAGCTTGCAGGGCTGAAAGATGGAGATGGCATTGCCATCATTGCTCAGCAGCCAAAGGTAGCTGCGACAAGTGGAGCCTTCGCAGTGTGGTGTGCAGGATGTTCTGCGGTTGTCACATGGGGGGATCCACGAGCAGGCGGTGACAGCTCTTCAGTTCGCGACCGGTTGAAGAATGTTCAGCAGATTCATACTGCGGGGACTGCTTTTGCAGCGATCTTGGCTGACCGAAGTGTAGTCACATGGGGCAATCCAGAAAAAGGTGGTGACAGCTCTGCTGTCCAGGATCAATTGAGGAATGTTCAGCAGATTCATGCCACCAACGGTGCATTTGCTGCAATCTTGGGTGACGGAAGTGTGGTGACTTGGGGCATTGGACTTTGGGGTGGTGACAGCTCCAATGTTCAGGATCAGTTGAGGAATGTCCGGCAGATTCATGCCTCGCGGGGTGCTTTCGCTGCAATCTTGGGTGATGGAAGTGTGGTGACATGGGGCCATTCACACAATGGCGGAGACAGCTCCAGACTACGGGACCAGTTGAGGAACGTTCAGCAAATTCACTCCACATACAGTGCTTTTGCCGCAATTTTGGGTGACGGAAGTGTTGTGACATGGGGCAGTCTTTGCAATGGTGGTGACAGCTCTGAAGTCCAGGATCAGTTAAGGAATGTTCAGCAGATTCACGCCACACACTATGCTTTTGCCGCAATTTTGGCTGACGGGAGTGTTGTGACATGGGGCTCAGGTGGCGGTGTTGACAGTTCCAGAGTCAAGACTCAGTTGAGGAATGTTCAGCAGATTCATGCATCACACGAAGCTTTTGCTGCAATCTTGGCTGACCGAAGTGTCGTGACATGGGGCCAGTCACTCCTCGGTGGTGACAGCTCTGGAGTGCAAGGTCAGTTGAGGAATGTTCAGCAAATCCATGCCACACAGGGTGCTTTTGCCGCAATCTTGGCTGATGGAAGTGTTGTGGCATGGGGCTTTGAACTTTGCGGCGGTGACAGCTCTGGAGTCCAAGACAGGTTGAAAAATGTCCAGCAGATCAGTGCAACGGACCGTGCTTTTGCTGCAATTTTGGCTGACGGGAGTATTGTCACCTGGGGCGATCCAGATTATGGTGGTGACAACTCCTCAGTCCAGAGCGAGTTTCAGAGCATTTAGGCGTGCGCGACAGGCAAAGATCCAATTGGGTGTTTCTCAAAATCGGGGACCCATCCAATATCAACGATTTATAGTACTATAACAAACCATATTTTTGTAGGTTCCCAATTTTGAGAAGCCCCCACTTAGACTGCAAGGTAGCTAAACGCGCTGAGAAAATTGAACCATCGCTGGCCGTTTTATTGGTGCATTGCTGCTGACCATCGCAACTGATGATGATGACTAGTAATATCTAGTAATGGGTTCGCTTACTTGCAGCCAATGGTAACTAGTTGGCTTACTGCTAATAGGTGACCAATGACTAGTGACTAGTGGTAAGCCATAGGTCATCCACTGGTAACGAAACACATTGTGACGAATCACAGCATCCATGATGATAAGTCATGGTAGCTTGTGGTAACTCATGGTAACTCATGGTGTTACATCCAATGGCAAACCTCACAGCCTGTTGCTTGGGGATCGCTGACCGGTCCACGGCTAGCATCACAGTTCGACCAGTGAGATGGTGACCCAGGCACCAATTATGGTATAAACGATCCAAGGATGGACTAACCATTATGAACCATGGATTTTCAGCGTCATCAGCCCTGATTTACCATGGTGTTTTTTTCATGATTATAAAACAGTATCAACCATCAACCATGATTACAATGATCAACCAATAGTTCCGCATCATCAACTATCATTTGTCATGGATTAACCAATCGTAAAGGTTGTACCAAGGACGCAGATGGTTGTACCAAGGAAGTTTGGTTGACAACCTCAGACTGATCCCAAGGAACCAAAGTTGTACCAAGGATGGTTGGTGCCACTTGATTGACAACTAAGACTAACCTCACGATCAATCTTGGATGAATTTCATTTCAAGCATCACCCGTATCAACCATGAACCATCATCAGCTAGTATCAACCAATATCGATTGTTTGATCGTTTTCGAA
This sequence comes from Symbiodinium kawagutii, assembly GCA_009767595.1. NCBI lineage: Eukaryota > Dinophyceae > Suessiales > Symbiodiniaceae > Symbiodinium > Symbiodinium kawagutii. The sequence goes on from VSDK01024403.1 coordinate 142,698, forward strand.
CATTCACCAAGACTTACCATTATGAACATTCACCATTCTGAACCATTCTTCATCAGTGTGATTTTTTCTTAACCACCCAGTAATCATGTGGCTATGGGTCAAAACCCTGTACCCCTGGTTCCCCTATCATTAACCATTGTTTTCCCCACTATTGTTGGCTATTATCCCTCATGAAACTGGTTGCTCAATATTGACCCATAGCCATATTGTCTGTATTTTCTTGAACAAACCCATGATTTTCTTGAATGGTTACTGTAATTTACCATCAATTAACCATTTATTCACTTCCCTTCTGATTGCAATCCAATCCGCGAGGACCACAGACAATCTGTCCCTGCTGCTGCTGGGGGCAGATGACCGCACTGGGGCAACCTTTGTTAAGCCTTATCAAAGGCAGTAAACCTAGCAACCACTGGTAGTGAGCCACAGGTGATCACCAGCCACCCACCAGCGGCTGACCGCCGCTGGCCGTTGGGGAGGTCATCTTCGAGAAAGGCGTCCAGGAAGGTCTCGGCGGTGGTGGCTGTCCTCACTGTGCGGTGAAGGCGCGCGGGGGTGGTGGACCCCTTGGAACGAACCATGGCTTCATGTCCACCGGTGGTTGAATGATTGAGAACTAATCAATCACTGGTCACTTCATGAAGTTCTACTTTGAAATAATTAGGGTGAAAGGAACTTCATGGCTACTCAGTAGCTTTCACTGGAAGTGACATGAATGGTGATTGAAGTGATCCATTGTGATAACCCAGTCTGGTACCACGTGGTGAAGTGGTTTATGGTTGATGTCCTGGCTCGTTACGGTGAAGTGGCAGCAGGTTGGTACTGGGCCAGCTATCTGACCAAGGTGGGCGTATCAAATCACCTAGTTACGAGGTGGGCCTCCATCAAACCATAGCCATTGGTTGGGATAATTTTAAGTTATGGTAGACAGATACATCTAACTATCATTGTTGTCTGGAAAATTTTGATCAACTTATAACTGCAGTGGGCCGACCTTGTAGCCATTTTGACCATGATGAACCATACGTGAAAACCAATTAAGCATCATGTAGCCATCTTTAAAGCACCATCATTTACGCTCCGGCAATCCGAACTAGCAATGGACAATCACAGTGTTTTTTTGAGAAACATAGGGAAACCATCAATACTTGGTGGGTGTCCATTGCTACTTTTGATGAAAAGAGGGTTGCCATCATTCAACAATCACTCCACCATAAAACATCATTTAGCCACCATGAAGCATATTTATGTGCATCAAAGATCATTCAATCCTCAGGTAACCAAAACCATCTATCACCATCATTCAACCATTATCTAGTCCCCCTTGAGCATGCTCACCACCAACTCAAGCATCAACAACCATTAATAACCATTAGTAACCATCAATGACCATCAATGACCATCGATGACCATCAATGACCATGCATAACTATACATTACCATGCTCCATGCTACTTAACTACTAGAACCACCCAGCCATCATCCAACCACCATGTAACCATCATTGCCTATGAAACATTGACAACCGTCAATAACCTTGCTTACTGACCACTAGAATCATCATCCAACCACCATTCAACCAACCTTTAGGCGCATCATTCGACCACCATATTGACTATAATCAAACCATCATTCGCCCATCACTAACCATCACCAGTGTTAACCATCCCGCCCCTCAACCAGCTACCGTTGAATCCGATGTTAATCAGATATTCAGCATCATTAACGATCATCATTAAACCAGCATATCCACCATTACTTCAATCATCATGGGCGGCGCAACATTTCACTGCCATCAGTGACCATCACATATCCATCATTTAGCCATGATTTTATCATCAATTCACCATCATTCGACACTTCTTAACCATGGCTTTCCCATCATCCTTTGACCACAACTTAGCCATCCAAGTGCCATAATTAGTGATGATCAAGCATCTTTGCAGGTTCAACATTCAATGAACCATCATTATCCCCTAAGCTGCTTAACCATGGTCAAACCATGATTAACCACCCAAAAAGATCATGGTTAAGCTATGGTTTAACCATCACAGTTAGACCAGCGTAAAGTCTATCACTTCATGGAAGCCCGCAGGGCCTGGCTCGCCGGTTCGGCCCAACAGGAAGACGAGATTGCCATGCTACGAGCCCAACTGCAGGAGACTGCGGCCTGCCATGGTGCCATGCTTGGGTGCCGTGGTTAGATGGTGAACAGTGGTTAAAATCATGGTTGAATCGTGGTTGAATGGTGGCTAAATCGTCGTCAAATGATGGTTGAATGGTGGTTTGACTGGTGGTTGAATGCTGTTTAGCGATGATTCCAATGGTTGATTAGCGTTGTGATTGATGGTATTTGATGGTTGTTGATGGCTAGTATTGGTCAACAAGGATTCATACTCGTGAATAATGGTAGTGGAACGCAGGTTTTAATGGTTGATTGCAATGGTAGTGCTCAAGAAAAGGGTTAATGATTCGTGGTCAATATCTATTGTGAATGGCTAATAGTAGTCAATATGATGCCTTATGAGTTTTGATTCATCGTTAAATGCTGGTTAGACTAGCTGAAGAACTAGGGCTGAGAATATGTGGTTCAATGCAATGGTTAATAAGCGTGGCTAAACCAATATTGTCGTGACGGTGGTTTATAGTTTCAATGGTGATAACGACCATTCATAGATTGGTTCTAATGCTAGTTCACAATGGTAGTTAGCAAGATACCACTAAATAATTCTGATGAAGAGTGCTTAATAACGCTTCTTGCTAATGGTCAATTCAATAACCACCATAGTTCAGCGTTGTTAAACAGTATTGTATAATGGTAATTGATATCATTGTCTCGCCATCATGAAGTAACCATTGCAATGGCTGATGGTTAATAAGTAATGGTGGTCATCAATGGTTGACGTTGTGGCTCTGCATTGTGAACCTTGTCAGGGATTTCCCTGGGATCAGGACGGGGCTAAGCACCATCAACCATATATAAATACACCAAGTGAATTTGACAGCCGCCATGAAGAGTTTAGGAATGATCTGTCAGGACTGTGGTTATCCTCGCATGATTGGTCTTTATCATTACCTGGCCTCATTTCGGTACCTGGCCATACTCTCATTATTAGCAGCTGAGTAGAGAGCCGGATGGCTAGTGACATGAGCTGACAGTTGCTTTAGTTCCAAGCTGCTTGGGGTTCTTCCCTCACCAGTCTGGCGGCTGGTTGGGACTGACGTCAGCCCACATACAACCAACGATCATTCACCGCGTCAACCCCCACCATTCCACCCCACCAATCCACCATGATCAACCGCAGTCATTCACCAGAATCCAACCATCAATGGTCCCCAGCCCACCTCTTTGACGATTACGAACCATTTGTTTTGGCCATCTTCAATCCCTTTTTTTCCATCGCCAACCAACCTCAACCAACCAATCCAATACCCACCATCAATCATCCTGAGCCAATTTCAACGAACCTGCCAACCTTCACCAACCTCGGCCAACCACCCCACCCTAGGATCCCCCCCAGGTAGCCCCTTGTTGAACCGTGGCAGCACAGGAGCGCGACGCAGAGCTGCCCTGCGGCAGCGGTGCGGCAGCGGCCAAAGCGGAGCGCGAGTCCAGCGCCGAGTTGTGATAGGGGGAAGTTGTGGTGGATCATGGATTATAGTTTCAATCAATAATGATAATGATAATGATGGATCAATGATAATCAGTTTTAATCAATGAAAATTGATGATAATACTTTTAATAATGATGATCAATGATAATAAGCTGTAATTGATGATTATTGATAAGATTGGTACTATTATAGTTTTTCTCAAATAAAGGCTAGTAGGGTAGGTTGATTAATCGGATAATCAAAGTAGTAAAGGTCCATTAAAAGGATATAGTAGCTTCCATGATGATGATTAAGTGGGTTAGGTTAATAAGTTAGTAGGGTAGGTTGATAACTTGATTAATCACAATGAAGATTATTAGAGGTGATGTTTTATAAGCAATTATTGATACCACTAATAGATTAGATGATTACACATAGGTTAGAGGTGGTTCATTGGAGGTGGTCATTGAAGGACTAAGGTTATTGTAAGGTGAATATCAGCTATTCGGCTGGTTCAGATTCGAGTGATTACTAGTAGCCTTAATAGTGGATGAGAATGGATGAGAATAGGTGAGAATGGAGAATAGGTGAGAATGGATGACTAAAGATCATAGTGAATATGGATAAGGGTAAGAGTGGTTCATTTACTGGATGATAAAAGATATGAATACTGATAGTGGATACTGACTGGTAGATAGTCAGCCCCTTGTAGCTTTGTACCGCAACGGTTGTTGCAGGTTAACCGTCAATATTTCCAATGATGCCGTTATTTTCTCTTGTTTTCCTGGTCGTAATTACTTTTGATTCTGGCTTTCTTGTTCTTCTGGCAGCGATTTCACTTGTGCTTGTGGCTGTGCTTGTCGGAAATTCTGAGCTACCCAAAACATCAGAAACCGTCAATGATCACTAGTGATCAGTTGATAACATGATGTGATGTTCATATCGTGAGATCATTGCAATCCAACCATCATGATACAACCACCAGTGACATCGTGTAGCGATGGTCATTTTCAATGAAAAGGTCACAGGGTCCTTGATGGCGCCGATCACCTCAACATGCCACTGTAAATCCAACTGTTGCCTCATTGTCTGGGTCATGGTTTGGGAACGGATTGGTTGATGGTTAGTGATGGTGGGTGTGAGGTCTAAACGGCGAGTGTGTGAACAAGAAAAATGGTGTTTTCACTGCTTGATTTTTGATACAATGATTCTCTGATATTTTTCTTTGAACAAAAAACATGTTTATCATAATTACAACATATCTATGTCCACACATTCAGCATTCATGAACATTTCTTTAGAAAAGCACCTACCACACACCTGGTTGGTCATTCTTCACACTTCCCATATCGTTGGCTGCTGCTGTGCCACCATCCTTCAGCCCAAAGTGGTTGGAGTTGAGCAGCTCTCGACACCGGTGGTCAGCCAGTGGTTACTGACGCTTCAAGCTGCCAGGCGGATTTTTCGGATGTTAGGTTGCAGTGAGTGGGTTTCCAATTGTGGAATCAGATGTGTTTTCATGGTGTTTTCTTCGCTTTTGGATGGAGCATGGTCATTGGCACTGGTCAAAGGATATACAGTACCGTACAGGGCATAATAGACAAACAATAATCAACACACCATGGATTGTCTATCGCAAAACACCGCTAGTGGAACATCACCAGGCATCATAGCTGTGACTGAACAGCTGGCCCAAATGGTGGATTTTTGGAGTCATTAGGACCCTCAAAGCTATGGATTGTTACTGAGAATGATTGATATAAAGAATGCTTTTAGAATACTCCTACTTTAAGCATCCCTTAAGAGTGATAAATGGTGATTATGACGGTTTTAAATGCTTTATAATGTCAACGCAGGATGCTACTCACCACCGGGTTTGAAAAAAACAGAAAGGGAACATTCGAACTACTATAACAGCGTGGCGCTTTGGGGGGATCCCTCTATGAGCCAAGCAATGAAAGTGATTAATCCTCAATATTACTGAGGATTAGTACTATCTTTATTGTCGTTTCAACGACTACCATTATACTGAGGTGATTTCTATTCATGATTGCAATCATCATCATCATCATCATCATCATCATCATCATCATCATCATCATCATCATCATCATCACTGATCAGGGCATCCCGGTAACCTTGCGAACAAACCACGGCAGATGTCCCGGCCAGCCACGCACCCGCCCCAAGGGCGGGAAGCGCATGGAAGCCGCATGCGGCGCGGGAAAAGAAGTGCCTGCCCTGTTGCTGCTGTTGAGGTGATTGTTCCCGCGATGGCATCACTCGAATTGCCATGTGATCACCAACATGAGGGAATCAGCTACATACATGGCTGATGCATGATGAATGGTGTATAGATGGCTTATTACTGGGTAATAGGTGTGGATAAATAATGGTGCTTCATCACTGGTCATGTAGGCAGCAACGGACCATGGGTGGAAATATTTGTCGAACCGTCAGCATGCACCATAAGTAGCAATGGGTCATGAATAATGAATGGGACAAGACCATGGATAACAGCTTGTTGGTTTCAAATATAGGTTTACCTTTCTAGACTATTGATTTTGCGTCATCAATAAGTACTGCTTCTGGTGACCATGGTGAACCAACATTGTTCAACCAAGCTGTAGGAATGATATCAGGATCCCAGGCACGGAAATCGACATTTCTAGACCCTGAAACCCATTGTTGCAGGACACATATTTAGTTCCCTGCTTTTGGAATGCTCGACAGACCCATCGTCTTTTCTACCTTGCGTTGTTTCCAAAGCACCAGTTGGTAGCCACTGGTCACCATTGCTAATAGTTAATTGACCACTATTTGACTGCCCGTCATTGTTGCTATCACTGTTTAATGTACCACTAGTTGATCATTATCACTATTGGTTAACGCTATTAACACTCTGGCAAACTAATCTGGAAGTGGAAAATCTCAACCATTCAAAGCTGATTTTTCCTTTAAAAAACCAGGGATCTCCAGCTTCCAGAGGATCCTTGACCACAGCCGACAGTCATCATTGCTAAGATTAATGTGGCTAATTCACCAGCAAAATGTTCACCATTAACCACTGTCAACCACTATTAAAGTAAACCTACCACAATTTCCCATTGGTTGCCATAGCTAACATAGTTCCATGGAAGTTCCATCCCAAAAATAGTTTAGGTTGGGCAATTTACCACTATTAGTCTATTAGTTATTGATGAATTGATGTTGCTAACCAACCACCATAGTTATCATTATGGTTGAATATTAATCACCATAGTTATTAACCACCTGTTGGGTTGGCAGTTCTCCCCAGTGGTTGCCCTTGCAGCCCAGGTCGTCCAGGACTTGTCCTGCAGCCTGGCGCGCATGGACCAAGAGGAGCTGATGGCAGGAGGCCTTGGCGCGACGCCGGGTGGACCACGGGTCTGTCCTGTGACGGTTCGGTGGTAGTTGGTGATGGAAAGATGGTTCATGGTGGTGAATGGGTGGATTTTGGATGGATTGATGGCTGATTTGTGATTGATGATGGTTGATCTATGATCTTCTATGATGGTTGATCAGCCAGTTTAGCCATCAAATGAACTGTCAGTGCAAAATCGTTGTTAAGCCATTGTTGAGCCATTATTAACTACATCATCTAACAGTGGAAAACATCATCAATCGGAAATCAACCATCAGTCAGCTATTTGATCAAACATGGATCAGACTGAAGCCAACCATCTTTAAACGATCAATAAACCATCATCAAGCCATCAATAAGCTATCATCAAGCCATCAAACTCTTCCATTCTAAGGTCATAACCATCATTTACCCATCCATTACCCACCATTTGACCATCACCAAGCCATCACCAAGCAGCCACTCCACTCCTCAGCTCCTCCGTCAGCGCTGGTCCTGCTGGTGATGCTAGCGTCGAACCGCGAGCGAGCTCCGCGCCTCCGCAGGCGAAGAAGAGCCGTTGCTTCAGCTCCTGGCGCTGCCCTTGCAGGCGCATGGGACTGGACGGTTGAGATGCGAATGGACAGCCACTATACCGATGGACCAGTACTATACTGATGGCTACTAGTATACCATAGTGGTGATGCTACTAGTATACCATACTAGTATCACTATATCTACTGTCATGGTATAGCGGTGACCGATGATGGCTACTGATGATGACAACTAGGGGATAGTGGATATCGAATCAGTGGTTGATTCCCGGCAACTGTGGTGAATTATTTGTATGGTGGTGGCTTTTCTATCGCATAGCTTGACAGCAGTATACTCTAGTTACTATGGCATACTTTGGTCAATACGGAATGACAACTCTACCATATTATAGAATACCGTATAATTTACTATTGTTTGATATGTTTTGGCAAGTGTTACTTGACAACACCATAGAATATGGTAATACAATGGTGGCTGATAAAGATCAATGTAAATGACAGGGCTTTGATGATCCAGCAGAATGATTTCCTTGTTGATGATGAAGTTCTTATGATCATACCCCGTCGTAGCATGTTGTAGCCGAGTACTCCCAATGGATGAGAGCCATGACCCGTGTTATGGACCTATCAATGGTCAAGGCACCCCCTGTTTGATAGTGAATCACCAGCTTGGCTATTGATGATGAATTTGGGAGTGCTTTTTTTCATATTCATTCTTGGTGAAGAGCTCAGCTATGACAGCCATGTCCAGTCGTGTTATTTGACCCCACCGCATGGCCATAGACTCAACCTCAGCATGGTTGGGGTTGGCCATGCGGCTGGCCTCAGCTTCATCAGCCATGACGCTTATCTCTCTGTTTTTGCCTGGTACTTTATTGCCTTTTCTATCTTGAAATTCGGCAAACCTGGAAGTCAATGCTCACCACTAGAGTTATTGCAATCACGGCTTGGTTCAGAGTAGCCGTGATGTTCCCATCATATTCTTCATCAGCTATCCCTTGGGCTACCCTTGAGGCTGGGGCTCCCTTGAGCTGCCCTTGGGTCCATCCTTGGTGCTTGAAAGGAGGCGTTCCATGACCACGGGGACTGGCCGGCCATTGAGGATCGCTGAGCTGCACAGCAAGGGAGATCAGGTGGCTGATTCTTGGGTTGGATGGTTCGTTAGTTGACTCAAGTTGGTTGGTTGAAGTTGGTTGGTTAATGAGCTGGTGCATAGTGGTGGATAATGTTGGCTGATTAGCTGGTTCAATCAAACCTTGGGATGCTGATTTAGGCTGGGTTGTGATAAGACTGATTTAGGTTGGGATCTGATCCCTACCAGACAAGGTTGAGCTGGCAAAACTTGTGGTTGAATTGTGATCCTTTGGATCTCCTTTTTTATGGTTGTTGATGGTTCTGTACAGTATATTAGACGGATGATTAGGTCGACTTATGATCAACTACATATTTAATCAGCTAGCGTGTAATTCCGGTTTGTCATCACAATGGTTGTATTCAGTCACATTACTGACATGTTGATTAATACATAAATATAAATATAAATATAAATATGAATATAAATATAAATAAATAAATAAATACATATATATATATATATGTATATTTATGTATAAAAATCACAATGGTCATTGATTTGATGGATTCATCATGATTGAGTACCAGCCAGCCAATCAATAGACGGTGATCGACTAGTTTGTGAGCCAATTGTAACCAATATTGAGATGATGATCGGTTTCTGTGGTTGGGAACTAAGACTGCTAAAGGAACAGTAAATAATAGCAAAATGGAAGCGAACCAGCCCCAAACCACCCTGCAAGTCACGCCGTCAAGTACCAATAGTCATAGACCATCATAAACCTGACTGGAATAACTACCAGGAAGCATACTAAGCCCATTTAAGCACCAACCATCAGGAATAAGCGGGCTACCCCATCAGTAGCCTCGGCCTTTGCCTTTTCAGTGGGGGCCATTTTTGTCTCTTCCGCCTTTGTTTCTAGTGCTCTTACATCCATGGGTGCAGGGCCTCACTTATCCAGATGATATTTGCCTTGCTGAATTTGATCATTGTTCTGTACCATAATCCCACGATCAATCTTAGCTTTTGGATCCATCAGTTGCACGATGCCAAGTGTAGCAACGCAAATTATCCAATCAAGATGATGACCTGTGTGTAGCCACGTTTTGACCTTTTTACGATTGTGTAGTATATCAAGATAGATGGTTGCCCTACTTCATTGATTCAATCGCCTTCGTATCCCACAAACTTGGCGGTATCTCCTAACAACCAGAATCGATGGTTTCCCTGGCCATGGACCTCTCCTGGTACAGCACAACAGGATGGGCAGAAACTCAGGCTGTCCCCTGGCATGCACCGCGACCAGTGGTGATGAAATGGTATAACTTTATAACTATATTTTTTCAACTAATATTAATGGAAGTTTATAGTTGATAATGGAAAGGCTTGGATTACGAACTACTATATCTTAATGGAAAGGCCAGATATGTGAAGTTACTCTATTTGCTGATGGTTAGTTTGTGCTTAGTTTACGCAGTTTATGCCACACCTATATCATATTTCAATATGGTTAGTTATATTAAGATTCATAATGATTTACAATCGTAGTTAAACTTTATACCAATCATTGTCAACTATGATGATTACTAATACAAAGCTTCGTAAGCGTAGAAGTAACGACATGACTCGATAGTATATTATCTGCCATGATAGCGAATAACCTTCTTATTAGCCATGGTAGATGTACCAATGCTACAATCTACCTACTGTTAGTTAAAGTGAATTTCACAATGCTAAAATCAACCAACTAATGCTGGTATGACTAGCCATGGCAATACCATCATTGGTGTCATAGTGATACAAGTCGTAGTTAGTGATAAATGTCGATGCTTTGAAAAACAATACGACTGATGAACTAGTCATTAACGCTTTCTCGAATAATGGGGGTAAGAAGAAAAATCGGAGAGTGATGATTCCTGTTGAGATTTTAGGAGGAAGCAGGTGGTGCATCTTGATTGCAGGGTCTTCCCGTTGTATGACTACCACTGTGGAAGATCCATTTCGGTAGTTGACGGTATCATTGACCATAGCAACAACATGTAACAACCATCATAAGCCATGATACACCTCAGGCTTTTATACCCATTAATTACTCATCACCTATCATCGACTATCATAGACCATCATCAACCGTCCTCATTGTCTACAAGAACCATGAACCATCATCATCAACTATCCCCCCCATTTTCTACAACCATCATTCTTCAACCACCATTGGTTATCACCTTCATCCACCACAACAAGTGATACGATCCAACGTCACCGTCACCTCCCAGGCTTGTAGCAGCGGTGATGGAGGAGATGAGGTGCTGACCAGCGTAGGATCAGCGACGAGGCGGGTCCGCGGGTCCTGGTTTCGGGTGGGTCTTGTTGATGATAATAATCCATGAATGCCGTTTGCTAAGGGGAAAGATGATGGTTATTGATGACGACGACGACCACGACGAGATGATGATGTTGATGATGATGACGACGACGACGACGATGACGATGATCTACCATTCTCAACCACCATTGTTAGCCCCTTATAGACCATTAGTCCGTAGTGACCACCATCGATAGCTCACCGGGTCTCAGGACCTGAGTTCGCCACGACGAGGCCCTCGCTCTACCAGCGTCTAACGTGGTGGGCTTGGTCCAGGGCTGCCTTATCCTGGATCAATGATCTTAACATGAATCATTGATTAATGGTGGTCATGGTGGGTTAATGCACAATGGTTAATGGTTAGTGGTCAATCGTTAATGGTTAATGGTTCATGGTTAATGGTTAGTGGTAAATGGTTAGTTAATGATTAATGGTTGATCATGGTCAATACCAACATGAATCATTAACCAACAATTAAGCAACCATAAGCCAGCCATGAACCAACATGCATCCTGGATAAATAACAACTTTTATGCTTGGTACCAACATGGATCAATGGGGGACAATCAAGCTGTTCATTAACCAACCACTGATCAATGGCAGATCAGCAATCATAGACCGATCATATACCAACCATTAGCCAACCATTTAGCCAACTATTTAGCCTATTCATCCCATCGATCAATGGTAGATCGGTGACCATTTGACGAACCATTTACCAACCATCATGGTTGCTGATCATCCATCAACCAGCCATCATCAACCAACCATCATTAACCCACCATCATTAACCCACCATCATCAACCAACCATCATTAACCAAGCAGTTCAACCACCATCTACCAACGATCACCCTGAACCATGCACCGTTCGGTGGCGCCCCTGGGCCAGGTGTTGACGCCGACCTGGTGACCTTCAGCTGCCCAAGCAGTCGGGGAGACCCAGGGGGAGCTGATGGGTGGTGAAGGGCACTGGTGGATGGATGGTGAATTGATGGTGGATGGATGGATTGGTTGGTTCATTGGTTGGTTAATAGATAGATGGATGGATAGATAGATTGATTTGATTTGATTTCATTTGATTTGACTTGATTTGATTTGATTTGATTGATGGTTGTTTGGTCGGCATTGTTCACATTTGGGGGCTTTGGGGCTATGGTTTCCCCCACAGGAATAGATGAATTAATGTGGGTACGAATATGATTACATTGAATTTATGTAAAGTAACCTAGCCATGGAAAATCCAACAGAGAAATAGCTGATTTTCAAGGGTTTCCCTAGGAAAAAAACGAACATTTTCCCGGAGGGCATATTCAGACAAAACCATCATGGAGTCCACCCATGCCATGATCAGTTTTGTTGAACTATGGTCATTAGTTTGTGGATAGGTTAACTACTAATCAGTATTCCACTATCATTTAGTGTAACTAAAGGTGAACTGCTGTATATCACATATCATTCTTCCAGTATATAAATAAGTGTCTAATCCATTTGAGATTTGTTGTCCGCCCACTATGCGCTTGCGAATAGGTGGCCCAAGGACTGTGAAAGCCCGTGCGCAGTTTTGTCCAACCACTACAGCTGAAATATTATTGCTCATTATTCCAATGTGAGACATGAACCATGGTGAGTCTCAGTAACTTGTTAGTGGCTTATGATCCAACTGTTTGCTCCTGATCATTATTCCACTAATCATGGTGAATGATTTGAACCAAGTATAGTTGATCATGGTTGACAATGAACCGTGGTGAATCCGTATGGGTGCTTCTCAAAATAGTGGACCCGCCAAATCATCCAGTTCATTAACCATTTCAAGCAACAAACCATATCAAACTATGCGTTTTTTGGGCTCCCTACTTTGAGAAACACCCAATATATTAAGAATCTGAACCAACCACCGGTTTATGCCAAAAAATGTTTTTCAGCCAACTCGATGCACCTTTTCGGCTCTGCTAGCTTTGTTCAAGCACCGGTGAATAACTCTTCGAACTTCTGAAGTCGCAGCGAATAAGGGATTGACTAAGAAATACCAACGGCTGATATCAAAGAATTGACAAACCATTTTGGATCATGAGTCGAGTCATTAATGCAGGTTTACCGTGGTTGATGATGGGTAACAGCGGTTCATGGGGATGATAGCCAACAATAACCAACAACAAAGAACACTTGATTGTTAGTTAAGTAATGTTTTAGCATGGTCCATGATGGTTGATGAATGGATACACCTGGCTAACACCTAGGTTTAATTCTAGCGAATGAGAATAGCTAGGATCACCACCATGGCTGAGATCCCTCCACCATCAGGCAACGTACGGAGATCCTAACCGATCAATTTGGAAAAAATCAGATCAGGGAGTTCATGATAAGAGTTGATCATGATCCTCGAGTGGCTTCTAGCCAAGCATGACGACTCAGATTTTCTTAGGCACATTTTCTTAGGCAGATCAATTGGGCTTCAGATTTTCTTAGCTCAACATCACCTGTCCGAAAGCGCACCTAGCTTTGCGAGATGAAGCGCAGTCATAGTGCCATTGGGAGCTTGGACTTCCAAGCCACTTTGCCGAGCGGACGGTCTGAAAGGATCTCCGTTTCTGCGTCTGGAACGGTCAGAGACTTGAGAAGAGAAGTGCAACAGTCTCTGGGTCGGCCTTTCCTGAGGCTTGCTGCACCTGATGGACGCATCTTGAATGATCCAATGGAATCTCTGGAACTTGCTGGGCTGAAAGATGGAGACACCATTGCTGTTGTGGCACAGCGGCCCAAGGTAGCTGCAACGCAGGGAGCCTTTGCTTTGTGGTGTGAAGGAGGTGACCGAGTGGTCACTTGGGGGAATCCAAATTGCGGTGGTGACAGCTCAGGAGTCCGATGTCAGTTGAGGAATGTTCAACAGATTCATGGCACAAGGACTGCTTTTTTTGCAATCTTGGCTGACGGAAAAGTTGTGACATGGGGCCAATGTGAGAAATCTGAAGTCCAGGATCAGCTGAAGAATGTTCAGCACATGTATTCCACGAGCCGTGCTTTTGCTGCACTATTGGCTGATGGAGGTGTTGTGACATGGGGCAGTCAGCGACACGGCGGTGACAGCTCTGAAGTCCAGGATCGGTTGAGGAATGTCCAGCAGATTCATTCCACAGAGAGCGCTTTTGCTGCCAACTTGGCCGATGGAAGTGTTGTGACATGGGGCTGGCCATGCAGTGGTGGCGACAGCTCTGAAGTCCAGGATCACTTGAGGAACATTCAGCAGATTCAGTCCACAGAGCTTGCTTTTGCTGCAATCTTGGGCGATGGAAGGGTTGTGACATGGGGCCGACATGATTATGGTGCTGACAGCTCTCGTGTGCAGGACCAGTTGACAAATGTTCAGCAGATTTGTGCCACAACACGTGCTTTTGCCGCAATCTTGGCTGACAGAAGTGTTGTGACATGGGGCAGTCCATTTGCTGGAGGTGACAGCTCTGGTGTCCAGAATCAGCTGAGGAATGTTCAGCAGATTCATGCTACAAAACTTGCTTTTGCCGCTATCCTGGCCGACGGAAGTGTAGTGACATGGGGCACGTCGGATCGTGGCGGGAACAGCTCTAGAGTCCAGGATCAGTTGAAAAATGTTAAGCAGATCTGTGCCAGCGCCCGTGCTTTTGCTGCAATCTTGGATGACGGAAGCGTTGTGACATGGGGCTGGAAAGACAGCGGTGGTGACAGCTCTGCAGTGCAGGATCAGTTGACGAATGTTCAGCAGATTCATGCGACCGAAAATGCCTTTGCCGCGATTTTGGCCGATGGTCGTCTTGTGACGTGGGGCGCTTCAGATCAAGGTGGTGACAGTACCCAAGTTCAGAACCAGCTTCAGTTTCTGTAGGAGGGCGACGACGTCCGTGGAAGAAGGCATATGAAAAACAAGTTTTGCAGGTACACCCTCCAAGATGACGCCCAATTCGCGGCAAAAGAAGAGGAATCGATGATTTGAGAGATTTCTAGAGCATCTCTTCAGGGAACATCCAGTTGGGCCCGCAGAGTTCTCGCCAACCCACATTCACCGTCATGAAACATCATCATGAAACATCATCATGAAACATCAGCATCGAACAGTGAACCATACTAAACTAATAGTGAGTCAGCGTCAGTACCCATCATGGAAAATCTCAAACATCACTGATTGTCATGATTGAGCTTCCTTAGTCATGAAATGCCGCAAGAACTGCTGGCTGTTGCCCACTTACTGACCATCATCAACTGTTTTGTTCTCTATTACGTGAATTTATTGTTCAAGAGTCTCTCTTATCAACAAACATCAACCATCATCAAACACCAACCATTACATACCCAATTGTTGGTGATTATCCCCTGCACTTCACCACTAATTGGCCATTATTAGATCATCATCATCATCATCATCATCATCATCATCATCATCATCATCATCATCATCGTCATCATCATCGTCATCGTCATCGTCATCGTCATTGTCATCGTCATCATCATCATCATCATCATCATCATCATCATCATCATCGTCATCGTCATCGTCATCGTCATCATCATCGTCATCGTTATCGTCATCGTCATCGTCATCGTCATCGTCATCGTCATCGTCATCGTCATCGTCATCGTCATCGTCATCGTCATCGTCATCGTCATCGTCATCGTCATCGTCATCGTCATCGTCATCGTCATCGTCATCGTCATCGTCATCGTCATCGTCATCGTCATCGTCATCGTCATCGTCATCGTCATCGTCATCGTCATCGTCATCGTCATCGTCATCGTCATCGTCATCGTCATCGTCATCGTCATCGTCATCGTCATCGTCATCGTCATCGTCATCGTCATCGTCATCGTCATCGTCATCGTCATCGTCATCGTCATCGTCATCGTCATCGTCATCGTCATCGTCATCGTCATCGTCATCGTCATCATCATCGTCATCGTCATCGTCATCGTCATTGTCATCGTCATCATCATCATCATCATCATCATCATCATCATCATCCTCCACTGCGCTTCCCCAGAAGTCCTTCATCTCCCCGTCAGCCCTATTTGTACCGGGCTGGGGCGGCTGAGGATATGGCAAGTGGGACGGGGATGGCATCATGTTGCCCCTTGGGCTGAGCTGCCACTGGTGCGCGTCACGTCATCACCTGCTGACCCAATGATAAGACCTTGTTGCTCCTGTACCTAGTGTTCATCAACCATGATACACATTGTTGTTGCATGATGATCAGCAACTATGCTAGTATGTTTCTTATATATAATGGTTTTCATTTGCCGTATAGACGTATGAATTTATATAAATAAGTATCATACACTATTACATATCAGTATAAAATCAAAGGTTTTTCATGTGTCATAAGCATAGTGATCCTGGAGCACATAGAATACAGTATCAACTTGGAACTTCCCCAACAGGAAGATTGCTTGTAATATAGAATGTGAGGGATATTCTATTTGCCCCAGCATGGTTAAAGGTATATATATATATGAACATACATATTTACATATGCACAAAGATTATCCAGGTGTGTTGTATTATCATTGATCCTCCGGTCGAAGCATTCTCTGCAAAGAATTTTGTTTTCTTATGGCTGGAGGGTGGGGTTTTGCTCCGTGGGTCCATGTTGTGTAGGACTCAACATAATGGATGAGAATCAGAGAATCATCTTGGGCTGTAGAATGTTATGATTATGATACACCCGTCAACAGCAAATTGATTGATAGAAACCAATTCCAATCATGAAGGGTTGCTTCGCGAAGGCACGAATAGTTTTTGTACAAATTTGATAGATATTTAACCACTTGCAATGCTGGTCAGAATTGGCCCGTTCAGCGATAGTCACCTTGGGTCAATCATGAATGAAACAATCATCAATGGCTTATTGACAACTGGGATCACAGTATTGGCAGAAGCAGCAGCAGCAGTAGCAATAGTACAAGCAGCAGCAGCACCGGCAGCGGCAGCGGCAGCGGCAGCGGTAGCGGTAGCGGTAGATGTAGATGTAGATGTAGATGAATGGGTGGTTGTGGGGGGCAATAAAGAACAACCGGCAAAAACCCCATTCGTGGTAGATCATCTGTTGTCGTTCGGAGTTGCCTTTGCAGCGGAGTAGGAATGATACGCTGGTGCCACGCTGGTGGTTACCGCTGCCCAATTCAAGGCCGCGTTTTGTCTGTCACTTCTGCGCGCCTTGTGACCAACCAGTCATGAACCTTTAGTTGGCAGTTGTCTTCCAAACCAGTTTGTGATTTTAAACATCTTTAAACCACGTTTCCCCATGCATGCTTTGTGATGGTTGGTTGACTAATATTTCTCAGAGGGGTGGTTCAACCACCAACCAGTAATGATTTCTATTAATTAGCCATTACAATGTATAACCATTATATCCATTATCAGCCATTTTCAAGCACTAATCGATCATGCTGATAGTCATCAACCATGATCCAACCAAGGCTGGTTGGGCAGTCCTGGCCACGGCTTAAGACTTGGGTCGCCTGCCGGCTGAGGACGGCAGTGGAACCCCAAGGTGCGCAGGGCTGCGGTGGTGGTTTGCTGGGGGGGCGGGCTGCCAAGCTGGGGGAAGCCACTAAGGCCAAGGCTGTGGAATTTGTTGCGTGCTAAAATTGGTTGGCCAGGCCTGATGGTGTATTGGTTGTTGGTTGCTTTGGTTTAAGAAGAAGCCAGCCTTGACTACATGCAGTCATTTGTATCTAGAAGAAACAAGTATGTCGGCACTAGTTTGCCTATGTAAACATGCAGCGTATAATCAAACCTACTTTGATTTGTGGATGCAAATGCACGCAGGCAGACAGCGAATTTGGCAATGCTTTTCTATCCCTGCCTCTTTTGTTGGCGATGGCATTTGTTTCATTTTGCTTGGCTCTTCCTTTGGGAGGCAGCCCCAACGCGCTCACACAGTGGCAGAGGAGCTGCTGCGCTCAGTGCTGGCCCAGTAGTGGTGGTGATTGTAGTGGCAGCACTCGCACTAGCCCTAGCATTAGCACTAGCACTAGCAGTAGCATTAGCACTAGCAGTAGCAGTAGCAGCAGAAGAAATAGTAAGAAATAGTAAGACTCGAAGAAGTAGAAGTAGAAGTAGGGGTAGCAGTAGGGGTAGAGGTCGTAGTTGCAGCATCAATCAAAGCAGACGGTATTGGCATGACTGGTAGTGGTCCGTTGTAGTTTTAGGAGTAGCAATTGTTGTTGCCGTTGCTGCTGCTTGTTGTTGTTGTTGTTGTTGTTGTTGTTGTTGTTGTTGTTGTTGTTGTTGTTCTCTTCATTTGGTATTGTTCAGGTTTTGCTTGTGCTTGTTTTGTGAGGAGGTTCGTCAATGGAGGCGGCCACGGCATTTGATGACGGTAGGATCAATGGCAAAGTCCAACTGGGCAAATTCGTCACACCAACCGCCGGAGCCGTGCGGTCTGAAAATGGGGACGGGAAAGGGAATTGGCTTGTGGCCCTATATGCAAGTGCAGATGTGTCTTGGGAGGTTTTTGCTGTTCTTAGCCTTGTCTTGGGATCATTGTTTTCCTTGTTCTTAGCCTTTTCTTGTTCCCATTTTAATGGAAAACTAAGGTTTTTGGGGGATACCCCCTATTAATCAAACCAGGGGTTTATTAATCCTGGGTAGCCATTAGCACTTTCTCGACCCAAGCTTTTGATCAACGGCACAGTCAACTCTCTCAGGCTTGGATGGTTCAAATGTGTTGTCCGCCCAAGTCCAGGTCAACCACCACCAAGGAGCTTGAGGCAATGTGGTGAAGGATCATATCCAAGAATGATGGTGGAGCAACGAGTTGGTGGTTTTGAGCATTTTGATTTTATTTGGGATGGTCGGTTGGTGACGGACATTGTTTTCATAGGGGTGGTTCAACCACCAGCCAGTCATGGTTTCGGGCCCCGGTGTCAAAAACAGATCACGGCTAGATGGTCAGTAACGGTTGATCATCATTTAGATTTAACCATCATTTTCCAGCACATTTTTCACCACTGTTTTGCACCATTCTTAATGGCTGGATTTGACCTGGCACGTCTGTTTTGCACCATTCTTAATGGCTGGATTTGACCTGGCACGTTGGATAGCAACAGATCTTCTGAAAATGGGCAGTCGTTGGACTATCCCAGGAATTGGGGGTGAGGAGAGCCACTAACTACTGACAGTGCGGAAAGTCACATCACCATGTTGTTGGTAGCTCACTACCTTGCGGATGTGATAACGGGGAAGTCGTATCAACTTGCGTTGAATTGCGGGAGAACCTTCTTGAGGCATGGTATTGGTTATATTACAATTGTTTGAATCTTGGTTTTGCTGGGTTTTGGTTCGCTACATTAACCAAGATTTGTATAGCCGTTGATTCGCAATGATTCGCATTCTGGCTAGATTTCATATTCCATTAGGCAACAGGACGGCTGACAGTAATCATGTCAGTACCTATCACCATGAAGCTAGTCACTTCATGAAGTGGTGCAAATTCTCATGGCTTTCGGCTCAGTTTCTCGACGGATTTCCGCGGAAACGTCTCAAAGGGGAAGCGCCGCGCGCAGTCGAAGAACGTCTCAATGGTGGGAAACCTGAGAAGTTGCCCCAGTGAAAAGCAGCTTTTGCCAAGCAACTAGCGTTCGGTCATGTGGTTGTTGGTTGATGGCGGTTGTAGTTGTCGTTGCTTGTGGCTCTGGTTGTTGTTTCTTGGTTGTTGCATATGGTCTTTCAGTTTCAAAGATGTTAAGCTGCAGCCAAATGGTGAATTCACTATGCAGGCGACCTTTTGCCAGAGAGTCGCCATTGTTGTTCATGATCATTCCAGTGATCATCGAATGATCATGCAGCGATCATGCAGCGATCATCCAGTGATCATCCTATGATCATCCAGTGATCATCCAATTATCATCCATTATCATCCGTTTACTCGCCATGATTATTCATCTTTGACCATCAACAGCCTGTAACCATGAGAGTCCAAAGTAGCCAGCATTGATCATTAGCATTGATCATCATAAGCATTGATCATTAGCATTGATCATTAGCGTTGATCATTAGCATTCATCATTAGCATTCATCATTAGCATTCATCATTAGCATTTATCATTAGCATTTATCATTAGCATTGATCCATCATCATCCAATATCATCCATTGTTGTAGTATGGTGGCCTGCTGACCTTTATTAACAGCAATCATGGATTTATCAGTAGGACTTGTTGACCAAGCACGAGAGGAGCTCATCAACATCAACCCAATGAGAGCAGCCATACGTCGCTACCACGACGCCTCGAGGCGGTCCGTAGAAGCTCCATCTTGACCGTGGCGGCCGTGCTCTGTGCCGTCGTCGTGGCAGTGCAGCGATGCTTTGTGCCCTGGCGTGGAGTAGAAAGGTGCGGGAGATGACGGTCAACAATCATGATGACTTAATGCAGTAATGGGTAGTCATTTTTAACCATTAAGCATTGTTTATCATGAAGAGAACTGTGAATGATTTCAATGTTAAATTTGAATGGTTAAATGGTTGATAATGTTAACACTGATGAATGGTTAACAATGTTTGATAATGGTTAGAAGTCATTAGGGTAACCATTTACTGCCATTTATTGTTGTTTAATACCCCATATCAGGATTGAAAGGTTTCGCCAGTACTCATTGTTTGATAACCTGTATTTCTCTTTGATAACATATTGTTAACGCACCGGGTTTGTGCTACCCTCGCTATTCCCCGACCTGTCATGGTGTCACTGAAGAGCTTTTTGTACTCGTCGGACTGGAAATTCAGTGCTTTATAAGATGACGAAGTAATTGTGTTCAGTTGATGGCGGCAAAACAATCAGTTGGTGAATTCTTGTTTGATATACACGATCAGTCCACCATGAAGTGTTCAGACTGGTGTGATGACGGTTGAACATGTGTGTTTAGTTGGGTATGCGAGTATTGTGTTCAACATTCCCTTTGGCTGACCGTGACAGTCTAACGGCTGATCATGTTTCATTACGATCAATTGTGCTTGGGAATTTTTGACATGGAATTTTCTATGATTAACTATGGTTAAATGCATTGTTAATACTGGTTAAAAATGGTTGAAAATGGTTAGGGAACAATCGCCAATAATTCAGAACGGTTTTTCAAGTGAGTCATTGTCAAACCATTGGGCAATGATCAAGTTTTTTGGCGGAGCACTATAAGAGCCCTTCAAGTAGGCCGGGCTTGAAGACCATGATGGGAAGGAATTGATTATATAGCTGATGTTAAATGTTAGTGTTGACCATGATCAAGAAGCAATTAAACTATTCCAAATGCTGAACGATTTCCAACCATGCTCCTTGTTTGATAGCCATGTCGCCACCCATCATTAGAATCATTGGCAACTACATTTTGTGCCCCCCATGATCAACCATTAATCAACCACTATCAACGGTCATCAGCCATTTTTGACATTCAATTATTTCGTTATACCATGGTTGACATTACAATGGTTTTATACAATGGCTTCACAGAACACATAATTATTTGCTGATGATTGCCAATAATTGATCAACTATGATTGCTAGTGGTGAACATTGGACTTGGCGCTACCACCGTCAACATTGGTTTTAAATCCAACGCTGGTATACCATGGTCCATCAAATATTATCATTGACAATCAATCATGGTGATAACGTGCTGAGTAGCGGTTGGCATGGAAATAACTCCACTATGCCTTTTGGAAATCTAATGTAGCAATGGAAAATCCATTGATGATAGCTGATTTCCCAGCGTTTACCTACAAAAGGTGCAATTTTCCACTGCCAGGTTAGTTTACCATAGGGCACTCATGAAAGACGCACACACTAGTAAGCATGATGAACCAACTGGCTATTCCATGGTCACTTGTTCAAATCCAGCTTCAAACAAATTATGAAATAACCATGGAACACACCAGCAATATATAGGCAATTTATCATAACAACAATCACAAAGAATTGTCATTGTTTTTTTTCCGGATAGTTGTTGTATACTTAACTGATGATAAAGCATAGTTGAATAGTCAAACGCAAGTAGGTGATTACAACCATCTCAGTAACTCATCAATTATAGCTGGCCATTTGTTCACTAACAGATAACAATTTGGCTGTGGGTCAAAACCTGGTACCCCAGCTGGTCACATCCCCTAAATAGCCAAACTAGTTATTGTTTAGATGTTCATTTACCCTTGTTTGGTTGGTTAATATTGTTTCACAACCGTAAATTGATGAGTAAGCCCAGCTTCGTCAAGCAGTGGCCAGCTGATCAACTAGCATGAACCAGCATTTGTTGATTTGCATTGCCCCATAAACCAGCTAATTCACTATTGACCAGACTTGACCATTGGAGGGTTAGTCGCGTAATCGCTCATGAACCAGTCTAATATCCCCACTCATTGGTTTGTATATCATCATCATCATCATCATCATCATCATCATCATCATCATCACCACTAAAATCACGTCATAGCTTTGTTTCCCTATCAGTTATATATAGGTTCCCACAGCCGTTGACCCATCATTTCCCTATCATCAATCCCATCATTTCTCATAGTT
The DNA here is from genome assembly GCA_009767595.1 of Symbiodinium kawagutii. Taxonomy (NCBI): domain Eukaryota; class Dinophyceae; order Suessiales; family Symbiodiniaceae; genus Symbiodinium; species Symbiodinium kawagutii. Next base: position 165,182 of record VSDK01024403.1, read on the forward strand.
TCCCCATCATTTCCCTATCATCAACCCATGATCCCTGGTGTCCTTGATTATGAATCCCTGTCATTTCCTGTCATTTCCCTGTCATGAATCCCATCATGAATCCCATCATGATCCCTAGCATCAACCAGCACTTCCCATGACGTTGTCGCGCCCCATCGCTCAGGTGATGCCAGGCTAGCATGAGCGGATGCATTGTGGTGCTTTCTGCCTTGGCGGTTTCGTAACCAGAGCAGGGTTCAGAATAAATGACTGGTTGGTGGTTTTGAACATTGTTAACAACATGGTTAATCATTAACCGTGGTTACCAGGTTGGTGGTTTTAACCATGGTTGATAGTGGTTCACAATAGGTGTCGTCAATGATTGAGAATGGTTAATAGAAATTGTTAATAGTAATGGTTATTAAGAATGGTTGATAATTGGTTGGTTTACTACCGACAGTTCTTATCAACCCTCATCTGAATGAGCATGGTGAATGAACAATTCATGAGGGTTGATAAGAATGGTCGAAAGTGATTGATCATAATGGTTGATAATTATGATAATTGCGGTCTATAGTAAACAAGTTGATGAATGTCACAATTTCGGTAATATATCGATGATAGTCGATAACCAACCAGTAAAGGCTGACAGATGGCCACATCACGAATAGTCATCATTCCTATTATCAATGTTATGGCTACTATTATCATTATTATTGTTATACGCTATCATTACTGTTATTATTATTGTTATTGTTATTGTTACTACTACTATTATAATTATTAGTATCATCATTGTTACTATTGTTACTATGATGATTATTATTATCATTTTGTTATCATCATTGAAGCTTTGTTTTCCTCCTATGTCGTTGCATAGTGGTAGGTTATACGCAACAACTCACCTCATTGCTGGCGGTTCGTGGGCTGCCGCTGAACCCGGGCGGGCGCCCTTGCTGGGAGCCGCCAGTGCGGTGGTGGCATCCGTGGCACAGGAAGGCCCAGCGGAGGCCTTCGGACAGAACCCTTCGGATTGGCTCGGATACTACAAGGACCGGAAGGGGTCGGTCATGGCTGGTGAGTGACTTAGTGACTTGGTGTTGGTGTAGTGAATGTTGATGTTAGTCAGTGTTGATGCTGCTTAGTGCAGTTGGTTGCTTACGACAAGGAGCTGGTTGGGTTGGCAGATACGACTTGGTGCTGTTGCTTGGTTGGGGACACTGTGGTTGGATGGGTCAGAACGGTGGGCTCTTGTGGAGGTCGCCTGGTAGCGACTGGGGAGGCTCAACCAGCTCTTAGGAGATGGAAGGCACAACTCATTGCTGAGATTTTGAGGGGCTCAGCGTTGGGGTTCAACCCCTTGAAATTCAACCTCTTGAGATTCAACCATCATGAAAACCCTCAGTTACTAAGCAACTGGTAGCTAGTTCATCATCAAACGTTGGGGTTGAACCCCAAGAGCCTTAGTTTGACCAGCTAGTTGTTGCGGTAAAAACTAGCTTGACACAATGGCACCGTTGGAATCCCAGGGTCAGCGTCCATAAAGCTTCCAGATTGGCACAGCACATGCGCGAGTTGTCGCTACTGCGGACGGTTGAATTTTGAAAATGGATCTACCGTTACTGTGCGGTATTTTTCCGGACTTCCGTAGTGTTCTGGTGGGTTGCCCTTATTCTCATCCATCATTAATCATGCTTGACCATATTGATGTTGCCCATCATCTAACTAGCTCATTATTAGTTTAACCTTCATCAACCATAGTGGTGCCATTGGATTGTCATTGTCCACAGAGTGGTACCTCCTGGGGTTTGACACCCACCTAAGGAAATAGTAATCTAAACCATATTTGGTGGTTGCTCTCGTTATGACTCAAGTCAGCCTGTGGTAATCTAGCATGGGAATGGAACATCACAATTCTTGTTATGGAACCCTGGGAAAATATTTAGAAATGGTGCGATTTCCATTGCCATGTTAGATTGGAGGGTGGCTTAGGGGAGGGCCCACATCGCATGATGTCTCTTCGACACCGACATGAACTCAGCATCGATGATCATCCACCGGTGGAGCTGCGGGAAGAAACTTCGGAGCCAAGCATGTTGCACGTGTTGACCACAAGGTCCGATAATTATTACCGGCCATGAATCATTGCGGACTAAGGATGCTTGGATGTGCATCCCCAGGTAGTAACTGGTATTCAACCCATGGTTATAGGAGTCATAAGCTATCTGTTTGGGTTTATAACCCTGGTGAACAAACCCCCCAGCTGCACATCCAAGCAACAATTTTCATCTATCAATCATTACCCTCGTGATCGTTATCAACCCTTGCTGACCATGATTAGTATTCTATCGTCATTGCTTCATTGGGCATGGTCGGTGGTTTACACACATTGTACACTTCGAAATATTTTCCGATCATTATTAGCCATCAGCGACCATTATAATCACCACTGTTCATCACTGTTCATCACTGTTCATCACTGTTCATCACTGTTCATCACTGTTCATCACTCATCATCACTGTTCATCACTCATCATCACTCATCATCACTCATCATCACTCATCATCATCATCATCATCATCATCATCATCATCATCATCGTCATCGTCATCGTCATCGTCATCGTCATCGTCATCATCATCATCATCATCATCATCATCATCATCATCATCATCATCATCATCATCATCATCATCGTGACCATTTACAATCATTCACAATCATCAGTCATCAATAGTTATTCTATTGACCAACCATTATGAAAGACGGTTACAGAAAACCATCACCATAAATCGCCACATCAACCACTCACCCTTCTATTAATCACCACTAATTAGCCCTGAAACTCGCCTCATCAGCACCAGCCAATAAACAGAATAAATCACCATTAATCAACCCTTTAGAACCATGCAGAAACCATTCATCACCATGAATACCAATGATCTTCCAGTAACCGACCATTGATATATTGATTAACCTTATATTATCAACCATATTATCAGCCATTAATCAACCATATGTCAGCCGTGAACCAACCCTTGGTCATCCTGAACCAACCATCATTGACTAATTCAAATTTCCGTTCACAATGCAGGATCCTCAGCACCCCATGTGCCCTCGCAAGATCAAGTATGACCCTGCAGTGGCGCCTTGATGGCAGGGATGAGTAGTGAAATTAGTGATGGTTGCTGAAGGTTCGCACTACTTAATTAATGGTGGGGTTTGTGATGGCTAGTCATGGTCAATGATGGTTAATGATGGTTAATCATGCTTAAGATGGTTAGTGATGGCTAGTGATGGTAAAGATGGTTAGTGATGGCTGATGCTGGTCAATAATGCTTCATTAATGATGGTTAATGATGGACATTATTGATAACGGCTACCTATGGTTGCTTTTTCTGGTCGGATCTGCAGCTTAGACCCCTGGCCCCTGGACTAAGCGATCCGAGAGGGTTGACTGGTTGATGATAGTGGATACTGGTGGATGATGATGGTTGCGATCGTGGATGATGGTTATGATATGTTTTGATGATGAAGATGGTAAGATTGTTGATTAACTAGTGACGATTGTTATTATCAATGATGGTTACTCATTGATTCATGATTCATGATGCTTAAGAGTGTGGGTTGATGGTGAGTCACATGGGGTGATGGTTGGTGCTTGTGGCTTGATATTGGTTGATGACAGCCAACCCTGGCTGCTGGTTTCAAACATTTTCTATTTTCCCCAGTATTCAACAATGCGTGGTGGGGTTGAAACCACCAACCAGAGAGAGAATGCCGCTGTTTTCAGCCATTTGTGTCATGGATGGCTAGGCAATTCGACGACTCACTGGACGGGGCCATAAGTTTTTCAACCAAATAGTGGTTCGCCAATGGGGAACGATGGTAAATGAAGGATAATTGTTTACAACCCTTGCATCAAGTTATGTTGACCATGTATCAATCCTTATGGGTTGTCAACTAGTGATTATTCGCAGTAGTAGCGATGTATACAGTAGCCACTAATGACGATTTACCAAATAGCATAAAACTCTTGTTGAACCACTGATTTTCAAGAATGGGTTGAAAATAGGTGGTCAACTCCTGATGATTATCAATCATGGTCAACCACTATATGGTGGTTTCTCAAGATAGGGGTACCCCTAAATCATCCAATACTCCTCATTTATAGAAATGAAGCAACCAGTTGGGGGTCCCCTATTTTGAGAAACCATGATATAAGTGTTCAAACAGTAGCAACCCTTTTTTAGTCCATCTCCAAACGTTCTCAACCCATATATCTTTACCAACCTGGCCATGAATGATGCGCTGCTACCATGGTCACCTCCAAAATTGCTCACCCTGCGAGTGAACCATGAAGTTCACCCTAATCTTGCTGCCAACCATGATCTACCATGGACCAGTGCTGATCAGTGTAAACTAGTGATAAATAGCCAGTGATAAACCCTCAAGACAATAAACAACTGGATATTTTGGGTTGACCATCTAGGGTGATTGTCCATCATCGACCATTATGAACAATAGAAAACCAGTGATAAACAAGGCATACGAAACCATTATGCACCATTGTAAACCTTTCTTTACCACCATTGAACCAGTGTTGACATTCTGACCCACCATTAACCATCCATGACCATTTCAAACTACTCATAAACACCCAGTTTGAACCATTCTATCATGAACCATCATAAACCAATCGTAAACAACCATTGCGAACCATGAATTGACCATCGTTGACGTTTATTTATTATCATGAACCATTCATTAATCATTAATGAATCAGTAATCAACCATCATTCATCACTAATCATCGAAAAGCCATTTCATGCTCACCATTGTAGCTAACCACCATTATCCATCCCCAAACCATTAACTAGTGGATCATTCAACTCTAACCATTATAGTTAACTAAGTTGACTAAATCATCACCATCCATCCGTGCTTAACTCACTGCGACAATCCGTCCCCAAATCATGAACCATTCAGTTACCATTGACCAACCATCAATAATCACTAGCCATCAAATAGCCATTCATGCAAACCATGAGCTCACCACCATTCCCCAAATCACCAGCACAGCCTGGTGTCACATGACCCGCGACCTTGCGCCCAGAAGACGGGGATGATCGTCGAAGGCGGCGATGGCGATCCAGGCTGCGAAAAGAAGGTGAGCGGCGCGGGGCTGTGGCAACGGCGGTTGTTGGATGGTTAATTGTGACCCACACTGAAGGAAACACCATGGGATTTGTAGGGAAACTATGGGTTTCTATGGTCAACAGTACCCAACAATGGCTAGTGATAGGGGGTTAAAACCAGCAATAGGAGATAATAGCCATCAATGGGTAGTAGGAACTAGTAAACAATAAGTAACCATTGTGAATAGCAACCATTGTTCAGGTTGCTAGTAACAATGTTGACCCTTGTTGTGACACTTAACAACTAAGGACAACCATTCTTGTTAGTAGAAAGAACCAGTATTTAGCCATGCTTTCCAATGATCAATCATGGCTAAAATTTGTTTGACAAGGGATAGTAGCCAACAATAGGGGATCATTGAAAACTTTCTTGGTTATTAGATCGTATATGTGCATACGTTTGTTCATCGTGCACGCATGAAGCCATGCACGCCTCTATCCGTTTGAAATTTGCGCATGCAAACCATTTTGCATTATTGCCGATCCGCTAGTGGCCAGTTTTTTTTCAGGGCTAACATGGATTGTTATGAAATTATTGGGTTCAAAGCAAACAAACCGCCATGCATTTGCTTGGAAGGTTTGTAAGTAAACTTTCATCCGTTTGGTTTGTTGGTTTGCTTGACCGACAGTAGCCACAACGAATCAACCATGAACCATCAAGCAACCATCAACCAACCCTGAGCCACCTATTCTTCAGCCACAACCCGCAACCCATGAACCAACCAACCCATGAACCAACCACCACCCGTGCCTCGTTGATCAAAGAAGAGATCCTTGGCGCAACCAGGTGCTGACGCCCTTCCGTGCCCCGGTGACCTTCACCCCGGACAAAGACGAGATCATCATCGACTTCAGCTCCAAGGGCGGCCCAGCCGTCAGGGACACCCAGGGGCAGCGGCCCATGGCTTCAGCCGGTGGCGGTTGGATGGCAGGCTGGGGGATGACCGGTGGAAAGGACATGCCTGTGGCTGGGAGGCTTGGACAAGCCGAACTGGAAGATGTTGTGGTGTAAAAGCCCGTGATTGAGGGTGTTTATTCTGGTGAAGGATTGAATGATCATAGATCGACTTATCTACTCATCACTAGTTAATTCATCATTTTATTGGTTACAGTCTATTGATTGGTCACTTGTTCAATCACCAATGACGAGTTGTGTTCGCTGGGTTCACGCCCACCATCGTTGTCGTTCTTGTTGTCGTTGCTTGGATTGTTCAGCTTCGGTCGAGTCATGGCCCTGATCTATAGCGATCGGATCAGTCACAATAAATCGTACAAGTGGTGGAACGATTGATACAATCATTGGTTTATGATCACGAATTGTATAAGTTGCATAGCCACTAATATAGCAATCAGTTAATTACTTAATGATCATGAATTAGAAAAACTGGTAGAACCATCATATATGAGATGGGCTTTAAATTATCAACAACTACGTTAATAAGGGTGTTTTGTCAGGTCTTTTTCTTTGAGTTTTGCTCGAAAAAATCGATAGAGGACATACGGAAAACGATATCCTAAAAACGAGGTCAAAGGATAGGGGATGTACTGATTTGTCTAAAGCCTGGCTCATGTGTAATCATTACTTAGGAACCATGAGTTGGTGTAGTAAAACTGATATCGCTATGTATTATTGGTAGCACCGTTGTACTGGAACTGATATAGCCATCAGTAAAGCTGCTTGATCACTAGAATCAACTACAGCCGTTAGTATATAGACATTAGTATACAGTCATTAGCAAACAGCCATTAAATGCCATTAATGTATCGCCATTGGTATCAGCTACATGGTCACTTATACCAGTTATATACCCGATAGTGATCAGTATCAACCATGTAGTTGCAGTAGGAGAACCAGTATAGTCATTCACTCCCCGGAGTCAAGTGGCAGGGTCAGAACCATCTAAAGATATGGGTGGCCGCACATCCCAACAGAGACAACTGTTTGGAATGTGAACAGCTGGGGTACAGGGGCCTTGACCCGCAGCCAAATGCTTCTTCGTTAGTGAATAAATGGCCAGCTACAATTGTTAAGTACCTATCACGGTTAATGACAACTTACTTATTATTGACTATTCAGCCAGTAGTCAGAAACTCAAAAATCAACCAGCGGGAAGCTTTCACCATCATTCATCTTGATTCCTCATCTATCATTTAACCTATCATAAAACGCTGTTTTACCTGTCACTACCAACCCCCAAATTCGCCATCAATTACCAATATTGATTGATTATTATTAAGCATCTGTGAACGTTGACTGTTGGCCATGAATCAACTATTTGATCGACGATTGATCAGCCGTCATCAATCACTAACCATCAATTGGCTGCGATTGCCCATTAATTCACCATTACTTAACCATTAATGAGCGACTTTCAAGCTGCAGCCAGGATCAACCATCAAGTACCAGCATCAACCATGAATCAACCATGAATCAACTCAATTAGTGACACAACGTTTCGCTCAGTAGCGCCTTTGCCGTGCAATATCTGAGGATGTGGTGGGCAAGTGGGATGGCAGCGGCATCGTCTTCCCAGAAGCTTCACTGAAAGGAGGAGGTGATGCTGAGCCACTGTGATGGGTGAAAGATGGCTAACGGTGGTGAATTGATGGGTAATGATGGTTAAATGGTGGTTAATTAGTGGTGAACTGATGGTGAATGGTGGTAAATCGATGGTTTGTGATGCTTTAGTGGTGCTGAACTAATGTTAGTAATATGACTAACTGGTGTTTGATTACTTGAATCAGTGTCGTTCATCCCATCGATGAAAAGTTTGCTGTTATCCATCATTTAGAGGCACTATTAGTCTATTCGCAATCATCATTCAACCATATGGGCCAATGTCGAAAGCCACTAGCCAGTATTCAAGCGTTAGAAAGCGTTGCTTACTATCACTCATCCATTGGCTTGCCGCTCTCAGCTATTGGAACCAATCCGGCTACATGGTACTTTCATCCGCAACTCAACCGCAACGGCCACATCCAAAAGGACGGCAACGTAACCATAGTGACCATAGTGACCATAGTGGCCAATGTCAACAGCCATTGTCAATCATTAGCCACTGTTTTTAATCGTTAGTTAGGTACTATCATTCATCCACTAGTTAGCCGCTATTGCAGAGTTTCACCCCGAAGCAGCGCAAGATTTGCTGGAAAGCTATTGCTCCCACAGGTTCTCTGATTACTGCAAGGGATATTCTTTCGGGCGTGAGATCGCAGAAGTGTTGGCAGCATGTTACAAACAATTAAGTGCCCGTGTTGCAGAGCATCTGTCGAAATATCGCGTCGAATAGAATCAGACTTGTTGCTCAGGCGCCAAGCAACTGAAGTGCATACTGTCACTTCATGATTTGGACATGATTTCTGGTGCCCGTCACGGCGACTATTTGCGTCGCAGCTCTGCCTTGTTGCGACAGCAAGTTCAGCTGCCCTTGCTGTCGACGAACAATGCCATTGACAAGCACATTCGGCTTTTTCGATTGCGGCTGCGCGCTGTCTCTTTCTTTCTTTCTGTCTGTCTGTCTGTCTGTTTGTCTGTCTGTCTGTCCGTCTTTCTATCCCATCAGGATTCTTGTGCGATATTGCAAGCTCTAAAAGGATAGTATGGTGCTGTGTGGGCCATACCGATATTTTCCATGTCCCGACAAATAGCTAGTACGATAGTTTTGGGCCAATGGCTTTTTGAAGGTTAAAGGAACTGGTTGAATCCCGCGCAAGCCCTCGCTTGATTAACAAGAAGATTGCCGGGCAACAGGTATTGGCCAGACGCGTGGGTAACATGTTTTTATACCAAGGCATTTGCTGAGCAAGCCTTTCAAGAGCTGATCTTACATGATGCCAAGGTGGGGCTCATAAAATGTTTTTAACGTTTTTATTAAAGCCGCAATTTTTTGGTCATGCTGTTTCGGTCGGTGCTAGACATGTTTCTGTGAGGTGAAGAGTGCGTGGCCGCGGTTCATGTTGGATGCTGTCAGGGCAGGCAGTGCTTTAATGAATTTGACGCCTTCACATAGATCGCGATGGTGGCCTCTGGTGGAGGATGTATTTAATGCCCCTAAAAAGCTTTGGGGCTAACGCACTTCCATCATGGCGGAATGCGTCTCGCATGGCGGATTTCTATCGACGGAACATTTCCTCTCTGCCGCATCGTGGGGCAGCTTCCCTTCAACCTGAAGAATTTTGGGACAAAGCCGGATTCAAGGATCAAGGCAGCGTTCGAAGAGTCATCGCTGCACGCGGGAAAACAAGTGCAGTTGTGGCAAAGTTCAGCGCGCCAGGGGAACGCTTTACTAATATCATGAAAGGGTTGGAGGGGGGATGTGGGCCCTGCTGTTCACCTCGCTATGCGCTATGAAGCTGCATCTGCAAGGAAAGAACCGAAGGATCTGCGAGTGGATCTGTCGGCAAGGGAACATGCCTTGCAGAGCCAAATCTTGGATCGATCTATGGCTGAAGCAAAAGCCAAGAAACTTCTGGACTCCTTGGAGACGTTCACCAAGTGGCCAAACTGTGCTGCCTTCGTTGACAGCCTTGCTGCCGTCAGTGCCCCTCACATTACAGGTCTGAAGTAGTGAGACGCGAGGATGATGGCGAGCAAGTTTTCGATCTTCTGTGGACCGTCGCCAAACCATCGCGTAGGCTGGCTGTTAAACAATTTGCGGATGAGGCCCCAGCTCTCCAAGAGGGACAACTTGTTGCTACCAACTGGGACGACATCAAGAGAGAGTTTACACGCAGAGGTGAACAAGTGGTTTCGCCGTGAGCAGAGCCTGCGTCAAAGCATTCCCGCGTTGAAGTTGAACTTGGTCCTGGCAAAGCTGCTTGCTCACAACACACCCCTATATTCACCGAAAGGCAAGCAGATGTCGTCCGGCCATGTCTTGACTCGACGCATAGGGTCCGGCTTGTGGACAGAAGCTGGGTGGGGCTCATGGGCATCGGCAGCCAGAGCGCCGTTGCCTATAGAACAGCAGCGAAAAGCCGAATCCCGCAAGGCCTGCAGATCTGTTCTCAAGCGTCTTGCAATATTTGAAAAGCCCAAGGCCCACAGAACCAGAGCATTTGCCATGGTGGGGGTCGCCCGAAGCAAAGTATATAATTTTCTGGTTTCTGATGGGCTTTCGGCGAAATTTTGCAGTCAAGCGCGGCGTCCCCCAAGTCGAGAGCCTGGCCCTCAGTGACAATGCTTGCAGCACGAGTTCTTGCGAAATGAGGGAAAGCTACATGTCCTGAAAACGGTTACGCTTTTCAAACGCCAAAGGTGACAAGTTGAAACGCGGCCACTTCCTGAGCATTAAAATTTAGACGACCTTAGGGAGAGGCCTTAGTCCACACAGCATTTGTTTGTACCATGCATGATTTTGCTTGCAATATGATTCGAGACACGCTCTGAAAAGGTTGATTTGAAGGGGCCCGTGCTCACTGACAGACACGGCGGGCAATTTCAAGTATTGTCGGAAGTTGGATTAAAGTTCGTTTAACTACGTCTTGGAACATTGTCAATGGTGGAAGGCTCCTCTTGACTTTCCTTGGTCCCGGAGGCATCCTGGTGATGGACCTTAAGGTTCAGGTCCAAGTTTGAAAGACTTCTAGCCGAAGTTCAACCTTGCGCAGCTCAGGCCAGCCCTCACCTCACTGGCCACTCCCTTCTATGCCTGTCGAATGTGCAGTGGAACAGCACGTTGCGCCTGTACGAGATTGTAACTGCAGAGCCGGGGCCTCGCATTTGTCGACACGCTGCGCAGTTGTCATTCATGATGCTTGAGTACATGCAACCGGATGTTTTTATTGCGCATTTCGGCTGAAAATCAACACCGCGGCTTGCATCTAGCGATGAAGCCACCATGCACCATTTGTCGTTCAACCGCACAACCGGGGGGGTTTTCCTGAGACTCGGATTTGGTCTTCGGGGGGTCCTGGACAATGGGCCTTATTTGTTTGTTTTATAGGTATTGTAGTTGAAATATTACGACCCCTTTGGGTAAGTGTACATTCTCGATGGTCGTCCGCTCCAGATGTTAAAAAGGTTGGGGGTGCCAGCTCGAATTCTCTGCAGGAGCATTGAATAGTCACAATTTCATCGTCATGTATTGAAACCAGCGACAGCAGTTGTGGCCAACTTTTCCGTTGTGGCCAACTTTTCTTGCATGGCGTTAGAACATATTATTTCCCAGCGCGTGGCTCAAACCTTTGAATTGCGCGCAGGGTTTAGTATGCGCGGATTTTTTAATATGCGCGTTTTGTATGTGTAGGTGCGTGGGGTTGATCAGGTTCCATGTCCTGGCAATACCGTAGGGAGCTGTGTTGGGCATAGCTGTATAAGGTGTCCTGCGCCTCTTGCGCCTCCTGCTTTGAATTGCGTACAGCCTGCTGGATAAGCAGAAGTGCCGGATTGAGAGGCGTGAAAAATGAGGGGGATATGAAAATGCGCGCTGCAAGTTTCATACAGTCACGCGCGCTGGGTTGGGTGCACTGTGGATTGCTTTAGAATTGTCATGGTAACCGCCTGTGCTTAAGTCTCTTGGCTCCAGACGGCAAGAACGTTGAATCCCGCGAGGGCTTTCGGATGGCCAACAACACAGTTCAATAACCGACAAGAGGCGAAATAACAGGCAAGACTTGCAGGTACATTGTCCAGGCACTTCACGAGAATATCGCGATTTCAAACAACCGTCTTCGTCGGGCGGTGGATGGAATGAGATTCGCCGTCCCCGTCTAAGATCACGGGGCCCATTTGCCAAAACGGAGCAGGCGCGTAAAGGAGGAGAAATGGCAAGGCTTTTGGTGAAGTGTTGGAGTTAGGATTGTAAGTAGCCCCGTTGCTTGGTAGCTGTGGCCAACGGAGCAGCGTCAGCGAGCTTGATCCTGGTGGTGGTGGTGATGCGGCCAATGCGTAAAAAATTTTCCCATGAGTGCTTATCACGTCTCAGCACATTTATTTTGTATTGATGCTATTGGTTTCAAAGGCCCCATGAGGCCATGTGGCACCCCCTGGTTAGATTCATCGGTGAACGAGAGCCGCCTCAGTAGAGTTGTGTTTGCAATTCTTGTGGTAGTTGCCCAGCTTTGAACTAACCTAAGTTGATTAAGTTGGTGAACATCATTAGGGTGCCAGTTCAACGGCGAATTTTCACCAACAGAACCCATTCCCCCGTCACCATTGGAACCACGTGGCCCGTCCCGGTTCCACAACGGTTCCCGTCACCGCAACAGCAATTGCCTCGGCCTCCGTGCCGCCGAGGACGGCAACAAGTGGAAGAAACTCTTCGGCCTCAGCTCCGCCGACGGCCAGCTCTTTGGCTGAGGACTGCGGTGCAGATGCGGTGATTCGGGGTGTGACGTGTTTTTGTTTGTTTGTTTGTTTGTTTGTTTGTTTGTTTGTTTGTTTGTTTGTTTGTTTGTTTGTTTGTTTGTTTGTTTGTTTGTTTGTTTGGGATGTTATTGAGGATATGTGTATTGTTGATGCTGATGATAATAATCTCTTTTGTTCCTTGTTCTGTCAGCCAAAAAAATTTTGAAATTTGGTTTTAACCCTTTTAACCACAGTCAAGAACTTGTGTGGATGCACATCCAAGTGCCGAATCACTCAAAGGTAATCCCTTGGAGATGCCACCGACACCATGGCGACCATGGTTTTCCGAGCGACGAAAACAGGACATTTGAGAAGCGCTGAGGGCACTCCTTGCGAAAGTGGCAGCTGAAGACTGCACGGATGAAACAGATTTCGTTCAATCGTGGTGTTGCTTCTATGTTGATATGAATATGGGCTACGGTTGCCATTGGTAGTTCGAAAAGATAACGAGTTAATAAAAATTGGTTGTGACCATGGTCACGCTATACCACTACTAGCTGCTTAATGATGGCGATAGCATCCCATGGTTAATAGCTAGTTCTTTGAAAAGGGTTGGTATGGTTGAGGCTATATTATGTGGTTACGAGGTAACTCGTGGCGATAAACTTGCAACGAATCACCAATGGCATCCAAACACCCGTTGACAACAAATGGCTTAATGATGGATTTGATACACTGATCCAATAGTGTGCAATGATGTATTAAATAGTTTGATAACTATTGAAATGCGGCGGTTGATGATGGATTTGATTGGGTCTGATGATTAAGAAGAATAGGGGATCAACTCCATGGGGGGTCACCAGCATCCTTGAGCCGAGCCATGGTAGGTTACATGACCAAAAAGGGGTCCCACAGGGCGCGCAGGGGCAGCCCAGTGCCATGAGCTCGAAAGGATATGGAAAGGATGGGTTTTTGGATGCACCACTGGTTCATGAAGGGAAGCAATGATAATAACAATGGTGGCATTATGGAATATTAGAAGCAAACAATCATGACTCGTTACTTTAACAATCATTCCCCATCATGAACTGTTATTGAGGATTATGAAGCATCATCAAGTATGTTTTATTTGTTTACCCACCAATAGTGGTTACATAATGACGCTTAATACCACTAGTATTCACCAATCATATCCGACAATGCAATGATAAAAGCTTAAGCATTGTCAACCGGCTTTATCCACCAGTAATGATGGTTTATGGATGATTTTGATCTTAGCCTGGGACAGTTCAGCGATGTTCAGCGATGTTCAGCATCGCCGTTGGGTCGTGCACAGGTCGCATCTCTGACGACTCAGCATTACTACTTGGAGGATCATCCCACAGCGGGTACGCAGTGAAGGTAACCATGGTTACTTCACCCAGTAGTAGGTGGTATATCCCATGGCTGGTGGTATACCAAGAACTGGTTAGTTGATAACCATGGTTAGTTGATAACCATGGTTAGTTGATAGCCATGGTTATGCCAATAGCTGGTGGTATAATTTGAGTCCAGGAATTTGATAAGCATGGTTAGTTGCCACCTACTGAGTGGGCTGATCCTCCAAGTAAACCTACTTGGTGGGCTGATCCTCCAAGTAAACATCACGAGTAACGCTTAACAGTGCTTAGAGGGCGAATGATGCTTATGATGGTTGATGATGCTTTGGGATGGTTGATGAGTACTCATAATCATTGATGGGTGATAGGCATTGGGCAATTAACAGTCAACAGTTGGATAATCAAACGGTTGAGCGTTGGGGGCGGGGGGGGTGGTACTCTTTGTGCTATCCCCTTGTTTTTAGGTAAAAAGCCGAGTGGTTTTGACTTCCGTGCAGTCTTCAGCCATTTTTGCGCGTGGGGTGCGTATTCTTTGGTTGGTGTTGAACCGATGGGTAAGTCAAGTAGCAAGTACTGGGATGAGATAGTTGATTTTGATGTTTATACCTGGTCATATGGTTAATGGGAGACCCCGGAAATGGTTGGCTTTTTTATTGCTGTAAACGATAGATATAAAGGATGATAACTGGGAGCACCCCAATGTTGAGAAACCTCCATATATATCAATATTCTTATCAATTACCCCAGTCATAGATGAGAATGAATAGGTGATTTCGCAGATTTTCAAAGAAACAAGCGATGCGAAAGACAAACTGACAAGCGCAGTCAGACTGGACGTCAAACATCGCCAACCAGTTTTTCATAGGTCACCAGACGTTTGACGGTGAGAAGCGGTACGATTCGCGAATCAGTTTCGATGGAAGCTGCGTGGTGCAGCCTGGTTGTGAAGGGGAGCTGTCAATGGCCAGTGCCTGGCTGATGTGGCTGACAATGACTAGCAATGCTTAGTGGTCAACGGACCGTTGACGACCAGGTGTGAAGCATGACAACTCATAAATTGCGGCCATAAACCCTGTTTGAGATTTTGTGACTGATTACTCGTTCCCAACAAGCCCTTGATAAGCCAGTGAATGAGTTGATAGTCGGCAGTGGCAGGTTTGACAAATGTAGATGTTGGGTGATCTAGGTAGATTAGTGTTTTGGATCATTCTGTGTTTCCCCAGCTGTATTTGGACCCGTTGGTTGATTGACGAGCGTACTGTTCAGAAGTGTTGAAACCACCAACCAGATTAACAAGCATGTCTTCATGGTTGTCAAATGTCCTATTGTCGGTTATTGAAATGACCGCTACTTATCAAACTAACGGGTAATCAACCGTTACTTATCAAAAGAACTAACTGGTTACCAATACCGGTTGGTTGGTTACTGGTTGGTGATCCAGAGTTTTTTCATTGTCACCAACCAATAGTGGAGAATCAAGAACAAGATTGTAATCCCCGGCTGTGTGGGACGTCCGGCCATTGCGCCCTGTCCCAAATGAATCGGAAAGGGTAGCACGTGACATCCAACACATCCAAGCAGTGCAAAACGTGATGGTTCACCAGCAGTGGTTGCAATGATGGATACGAGTTGATTGCAAATAATTATGACTGATTAGAACCAATGTCAATGGTTTGATTCATGATGGTTATAATTGATTATGGTGATTGTAATGATCAGTTAGCAACTTGTCCTATTGATAATAATGATGGGTTGTATTCATGGCTGATGCTTATAATTGATTACAGTAGCTACTCAACGTCGGCTGATCATTGAGTGGCGCAAAAAAAGCTAAAACTGGCGAAACATTATTGTTTGATCACTACATGTTTTTTTTGAAGTCTCAACCAGGGTATTGGACAAAACATTGAACCACGGATATATAGAAGTTCCATCTAGCTTGTTTGTGGCATGTATACCTATCACTTGTTCCCTGTATCTTGGAGTTTTCTCAAGAATCCATCAGGGACACTACAAATGCTGATGGGCTTGTTTGATAGCATTTCAATTTCATGTGAAATCTTGCTCAAACGCTGAACATCATCCAAAGTGATCATTTTTGCAGGTATCGACTGTTGGCACCAGCATCATTCGGGCTAAAAGATTGGTTACAAATGTTAGGTGCCAGCGAACAACATCAAGCCTTCAACCTGCATCATTTTGTTGATGTCCCTACTCAAATGATCATGCAGATCATTCCTGGTTGCTGATGCCAAGGCTGTTTGTGGGGCACCACCATGCCCAATCGAAAAAGCGTAGCAAAGGGCACAATCTTAACCACCGAAGCCCTGAGCTAAGCCGGCTAAGCTAAATGGGGCTACCTGGATTGGGTGGGTTAAGCTGCCTTCCTTTCTAGAAACTTGTGAAGCATGTTTGACCGTGGGTCAGGTTCCCTATGATTCAGAATTGTTCAGCTTAGTTCAATGAAACATATTGAGTTCTTAATTGCAGGAAGTGTCACCAACAATGCATCAACTAATGGAATAATGGTTGGTAAATGATTAATAATGGCTAAAAATAGGGGAGAAGAATGGTTACTAATGGTTCATAATAAACGTACTCAAGGTCATCACCCACGACTGGCTCCATCTCACTCCTTGGCTCAAGGGACACGTTTCGAGCGCGTGCTAACGACGGGTTGGGTTGAGCGCATCCGTTGGTGGTGCGCCAGGCACTAGGTCGCCATGGGTCACGGTGGAAACAATGTGATTCCCAACGTGCACTTCCGACGCTGGGAATGACGATGGTGAGGTCGCAGATGATGATGGTGAGGTCCTACATGATGATTAGCCAAGAATAGCTGGTAAATGGTGGTGAAGTATGGTGAATAGTGGTTAACTAGAGATATTTAACAACTGGTTGGTTGTTCAAACATCTTTCCTATAAGGGAAGAAAGCGATTTTCTATGTTTAACTTTGGTTAATGGTGATTGACTATGGGGGAAAACCAGGCTGGTTGGTAGTTTTAGCCATATTTTCCCCAGTATTTGGGATGGTTGTCTGATCAACTACTATGTTTGGGATGACTGATACCACCAACCACAACAAGTTTTTCAATATTGACCAACAACAAGAATATCAAATAATGTTTCCGATTGTTGACCCGCATTAAGCATCACTGTTAAGCAGTAGTCAGTCACTATTGATGTGTATCCCTGTTGTCAACATATGAACTTGTTGTTAACAATGACTTGTTGACTAATGATGCATCGTTCTCAACTATTAGTGAATGATCTTAACTAGCAATAGCCAACTACCTCTACATTAGTAGTGGTCATCAATCATGATTGACCGTGGCCTCACGGCTGATGATTGGGAATCGTAGAGTTATAACCAACAATAGCCAACCAGAACCATATTACCCCCAACTGCTAGTTGTATCCTCTATGCTCCGTTGCCATTTTGTTACTAGCCAACAAGAATCAATAACAGCCAATGCAAATCCATTGAGAATAATATCCAACAATCATCAAGGACAACAAAGATCAACAAAGAACAATGGAAATCAACAAGACATCTAGCCATGACCAATCCAGAGCCATTGTGAACCATTTTCAGACCGTTGTGAACCATGATATGCCAAATGTTCACGAGCCTTGGAGGGTTCATGTCATAAGCCGTCGTTGTCAACCTACCCCAAGTTGCATCTCCGTGGCTGAAATCCAACGGGAGCTTATGTTTAATCGGTGGTGACACAACTCGCTCTTTGGATATTCAAGTGATAACTAATGATTTTATCTGGTATAACTCGAAGTTTGTAGTGAAATAGCTTAAGTTAAATGCTTATTCGGTTGAGGGCATAATGTAAGAGTGACTCACATCACTATCAAACATTATTCATCATTGTTGGCCAGCATTCACCCATCATCAATAACATGTATGATCAGCCGAAACTCACCATTATGAGCCATGATTGATCATTGATCATTATGCCTCACTATTTCATAGCTTGTTACTACTACAACCAAATATTATCGTAGTGCTACCCCAGTAATTATTTCCCACTATAAGCACTATCTCCGAGCTTACTATCCCTTACTACTAGCTTACCATCCAACGATTGCAACCATCATTCAGCCATAACAATCAGTTTTGGTTGCCATGACTAATCATGACATGTTACCATGACCAATCATCGTCATTCAAAGATTAGAATCCATCTGGCTGTGGATTAGTTCACCTTGTACCCCTGGTTCCTCCATCATTAAGTTTTGTTATAGAGTGTTGGTTATTATCCACTAGTATTGATGGTCAATATTGATCCATAGCCACCTCATGGCCATGTTACCCGCACTAAACGGTCCAAGAATGCCAAGTGGAACTCAGCCCTTCCAGTCCAGTCCGAGCAATACACAGCAATTCAACCCAGTGAACAGCTCAGTGACCCTTTCAGCACTTCAACTCAGCCCACAACGCGCTGAGGAAAGATCAATGGATGTCAGTCGGGTCGCAACAACCGCGTGTTCATGCGCACCTGGTTGAACCAGGCACAGCCGAGCCAGTTGCCCATGGCCTGTTGATGGTGAAAAAATGATTCATGATGGTTCATGAGGCTGAATGATATGATAAATGTTTTATGGTTGTTTAATGTGGTTGACGATAGTTGAATGAACATAAGTGATACTGTAAAACATGTGACAATACTTATGACCTGTGATAGTTATGGCTCATAATACCGAAAAGTGGTGAAGGATTACCAATACTGGCGCATCGTATCATATATGTAGATACTATGGCTAATAAGGCATCTCCCGAGGAATTTTTCTGGCTAAAGGTTGCTGGTTGACTGCAGTTCATCATGGCAATGGAGCTGGGGGCTTGAGCAAGGTGGTCTCTCCAGCTGGACTTCGCAGGGGTTGACGAATCTGTGGATGTTTTCGCCCACACCAACCATTGATGCGTTTCCACAAGGCATTCCTTCAATCAATCACCATCCACCATCCTTCATCAAGGGTTGTTTTTCAATGGTGAAGGTTGGTTTTCTCTGCGACGGGTGGCTGTGTTTTTGCACTTGTTTTTTGACCGTTAAGACTGGAATGCTTGGGGACCCCGACACTTCTGGATCTGGAAGGGAGGTCGACCAGTATTCAAAAGGCTGCACAAAGCGTTGTCATATGCGATTTGGGGGTTGATGATTTTGGTACTCGGAGGCACCATGCTTAGATGGGGCAGTTGTGGGTTTGAACCATGGACCAATTTATTGTAGATCAGCTGCATTAGAGACGGTCGATCGTTTCCCGTTGGCTTGGGTGACCATTCATGAATTAGTTAAAATCACCATCATGATTCAGCAATGTGATCCAATATGATTCATCAAAAAACCCTTCAACCATCAACTGACCATTGCCCAACCGCTATTCACCACCGCTATTCATCACCCTGATATTAATGCTAAAGATTTGCAGTCCTTAGGCCACCAGCCACCATGGACCAGACCCTGAAGGCTCGCCACCACTCGCAGCTCAGGCGGGTCGCAAGAAGCGTCGCGCCAACACGCGCAAGGAGAAGGCTGCGACGCTCGGGCTGCGAAGGCCTTCCTTCCTTCTTCAGTGCGTTGATTCCCAGCAAAGTTACCCTGGAATCAATCAGATGGGTTCAGAGCAACCCATAGTGGTACCCCCTGGTTGATTCGTTGCTTGAGATTCGCCACCTAAGGAACTAGTTGTATTTGCTACAAGTGTGAGCTACCCTGGTGAACCAACCTAATTCAACTAACTGGGGGGTACCACTCTGTAGCTTCACCTATGCTAAAGCCAACCATTCCTTCACCATTAATCTAGCCATGGTTTAATCAGATCGATGCTTAATTGGTTGGATGAAACAGTTATTTGATACGGTCAATAGATGGTTAGAATGAGAGTTAAGATTAGTAAAGGAATAGTCAATGAATTGTGAACCAATGGTTGCATGATATGGTTAGTGAGGGTAAATGATGGTTCAATGAATGGTTCATCACTGGTTAAATGAACAGTTGATGGGAAATGATGGTTCAATGAATGGTTCATCACTGGTTAAATGAACAGTTGATGTATTGTTAAATAAATGGCGAACTATGCTCGGTTAGTGGCATGGCTACCCAATGGGTGATGATGGCTCAAAAGAGGGTTGATTGTATTGGTTAGATAATAGTGGTTGATGATGGTTGACAATGGTTGATGATGGCTGAAGTTGCCAAATCAGCATAAATGGCGAATCAGCCAACCTTTGCTTATTGCATGTTTCATGAATGCTGAATGAATGCTGTTCGATGGTGCTTGATAATGGTTAGCAAAGGTGGTTGATGATGGCTTATCGGAGATGACTGCTGGTTAATCCTGTCTCTGACAGATTTTGAGAGTGGTTAGTGTGGTGAATCATTCTTGGGAAACGATGCCCCGATGCCCTGGACGTTCGTTAAAGCCAACGGTTCCAGCATCTGAGTTTCTATGGTTGACGTTTCGCTTCCAGGTTAGGGACTACCAAAGATATCATTCGGAGGGAACATGATCTACTAGAAATGGTGGATAGCTTCCACTACTAAGCACATCACCCGTATCAGCCCATCTGATCTAGCATAACCCAATAGTTCTAAATCGATTATACCTATGACTTAATGAAGCATTTACAGATCACCAGACGAATAATCATCAAATCATTTGCTTCCCACTAGCCCTCCTGCTAGTATAACCCAATATGCCACTAGGCGTGGAACCATGTTGCTTGCTCCAAGGAAGATCTTCCCCCGACCCGCTGCTGGCCTGTTGCGGCCGGTGGTCCGCCCACCCACACAGATGCTCGGTAGCGATGAAGCCAAGGGGTGAAGGATGGGTGCATCATGGGTAAAACATAGGGATTTATTGGGGCTATATGGGCTGATCATATGCTTAATCACTATGGGCATAAGCCAACAAAGGCTGGAGTTTAGCCTATGGGATTTAAACAACTGATTTGTTGATTAACCAACAAAGGTGAGAAATTGTTAAACAATACGGTTCATGATGATTAAACAGTCAAGAATGGTGGCTAGCAATACAGGATAGTAACGAGCTGCTCAATCATGGTGATTGCTTTCGGCTAACAATGACTAACAATGGCTAAGAATGGCTGGTCTAGAGGGAATCCAACAGAAACATGCAGTATTCTATGAACCGCCGCTTTTGTGTGCTCTATTGTATAGGCCCTTTTACTGCTCTCACTGATCATTCGTTAAGTCAATAGGAAGCATTAATTCTGTTTTTACTGCTTTTGATTCTTACTGATCATTCGTTTCTGGTGGTTTGTTTCCTGGTGTTGCTTTCTGTAAACTCACTGATTGAATTGAACGATTCGATAAGCATTAAACCATCACTAAACCGTCGTAATCATCACAAATCATCACAAATCATCATTAGTCATCATGAGTCATCATCAATCATCATCAATCATCATTGATCATCATTAATCATCAGTAATGATCATTACTAATCATTGATCATCATTTACCATTAACGCACCATCAATTGATCATCATGAACCATGAAAGAACCGTCAAACCGCCATTCAGGAACCATTAACAAAAAGCATGAAATACCCATCAAGTAGTCATGAAAGTACTTGGATGTGCATCCCCAGTGGGAACGAGTAATTGGAAACTAATCATGTTTAGGGGTTCGTTCAGCCACCTCATAGGCGGTCATAACCACGGTGAAAAAAAACCAACTGCACATCCAGTTGTAGCCACGTCTCAAACCAACCGAGGCGCTACAACATGAAGCTGCGCTTGGGCAAGGCACGAATGAGGGCTCGGGCGGCTGATACGATGGTTGGGGTTCAGCAGTAGCCATATCAGATGTTTTGAAGAAAACCGTTGGCTTACGGGATATGTTGGCTACATGTTGGTTATCCATTCTGTTGGTTATTGTTGGTTATGATATTTTTAGGGGATGATTACCAACAATAACCAACAAGTTGAAGGTGTTGCGGTATAGTACAGTACCGGCAAACATCAAGCGGTATGAAGATAGGTGTGTACATGACAATTGGCAATGTACAGCACTTTATACCTTGTGGTACACAAATCACAAGGGGAATACATCCCAGAGAGGTTTTTTTTCCTATCTTATTTGTGTGTGACATTTCTGGATGTTTCCTCACCGGGGCACGGTGGCAACAAAAAAGGCGGGCACATTGGAGGAAACCGACGTGGGCCTCACCAACGTCAGTCATGAAACATCATGGAACCGTCGTTAGCTTAGCTGGTGGAGACGAAGCGATCCAGTTGCAGAGTCCAGAACTGTTTTTTTTCGATATTGTAATGTTTTTTGGTGGAGTGACTACAATCAGCTTTTGAGAGATTGAGATGTTTAGAGATTACAATGTAAAAAAAGTTGAGTGACTTTCAATCGGTTTAGTTTTGGTGGAGTGAAACAAAGCAACTTTGATCTGACAGCGCGTTGGCGCACTGTGCGGGATGTCTCTTTCATCGGGACGCATCGCTGGACCCAACATCTCAAAATGTAGATATCGATTTGAGAATCACGGCCACATGATTTGCATTTCCATGCCATTCCCTTAGGATGCCTTAGGTATTTGTCGTGTTCATGGCGATGCTTGGTAGTCTACACGTTTCCAGTAGACAATCATAGCCAGTAAACGTGGTCAGAGGCTTTCAGCTGGGCAACAGTGTGAACTGTCGCTGATCTAACCCTTCTTGGCCAACGATCGTTGCATTTTCGTACGTAACCACCATCAAGCATTTCGAGCCGTTGCTTGTATTTTGGCTGACCGGTATTTACACAACCAATAGCTGTACTGGGCTAAAAGACCATTTAGAGGACCATTACGAGTTTTGTTATTTTCACAATCACCAACCACCATCATCAACCACCATTGCCCATCATTAACCATCATTGACCATACTTAGCATCATCAAACAACCATTGTCAATGGTCATTATAGCCATTGTTCCAGCCATTGCTATTTGCTAATGATTAATTAATCATTTATGTTTCACCGTGATTAAGCATGAGTAAACCATCAGTAAACAGTCAGTGACGCTTTGCCAATGACCGTTTTCCTTGGTATGAACCATCATCATCATCATCATCATCATCACCATCATCATCATCATCACCACCATCACCATCATCAGCGCAAGCCATCATTTAGCCCAAGATTGAACCATCAATTGACCGTCATCAGCCATCGTCGTACCTCCCTTTGTTGCGCACCTCCCCAGCAACATCATGATCAGCATGATCATCAGTATGATCATCAGCATGATCATCATCAGAAATCATCATCATCATCATCATCATCATCATCATCATCATCATCAACAACAACAACAACACCGTCACCATTGTCAACATCAACATCACCATCATCAACCATCATTTGCCATCCCTAAACCATGTGTATTGTCAACCATCTTCATCATCACAACTCCCTGGGTTCCCACCTCCAAAGCGCAACCTTTCGGACCAACTCACGACGTCAACTGCCAGGGCTTCACCTTGGATGAGCTGAAGGAAGCCAAGTGCCTCGGCCAGACCACGGCTGGTTGGTGGCGCCCTTGGGGGCGAACCATCAACGGTGGTGTCGTGATTGGCGCGATTTCAAGGGTGCCACCAAGTTAGATATCAATGACATCGGTTGTAGGCAGTACCCCAAACAGTGGTGGAGACATCTCATGGCTATGACCCTGCGCTGGTCAGCTTGTTGGGATGGGTTCGTCAGTACCCATGGCGAGTGCTTAGATGATTGGTGGCGCCAAATACGTCCCCATGCAGCCTGCAGGTTCAATCTGATAGTTTCGATCTCACTGCTGGAAACCCAGAACAACATACCAAAAAGGCGTACACTCAACAATTATTGGGGAACAATAGGCAATCATGGGCCAAGTACACATTAGAAAAGAGCAAGATGAACATTGCACGAACATCGCATGAACATCTGAGCATCGCATGGACATCCCACAAACTCGACTGATGTCTATATCACATTATATCACCCCATCCCTGATGGAAGCTTTGCCAAACAATGGCGGAGGTGCGAAGCGGGGCTTCTGAGAGCTGTCAGGGCAGAGGCAAAGTCACAAGTGAGGTCGGAGACATCCATGGTAAAAACGATGCAGAAAGAGCAAGCTGCCCAGGTGAGATCCCAGAGGAGACCGATGTAGAACAGGCAATTGCTGCCGAGGGCCATAGAACAGTGAGTTGCACTGTTTTGAACGACTTGCGGGTCGCAGCAGAGCTTCAACCTGGACAAGGGAGTGGCGCTGGATGGCAGGTAATCTACCCTGAAGCAAAGCTCAGGGTGGCGATGCATTGCGTGGACGACAACCTTCAAGTTTCTGTACGCTTGCGTGACGACATCAGCGTTTGTGGCGTGTGCACGACAGTACACGGTTCCACTTTGCTGCTGTCAACAAGCTTTGGAGGATTTGGAACCCAGGCTAGAAAGCACATAAAAAACGAAGAAACCGCAGCAGAGCAGGAAAGCCTTTTGCGAAAGCAGCGGCAGAAAACGATCAACGGGCAATTGAACCAGAAAGTGACTGAAACCATCATTTGGCGCCAGAAATGGGCCCTGATCTCACTGTCTGGTTGCTTGCTGATCCTGCTCGGGGCCATGGTCGCCTGCACTGTGGCCGCCTTTGGCCTGGCGACCGAGCTGCTCGCCGTGGGCCTGGCTGCGGCGCTGCTGGGGCTCTGCACCTGTGCCTGCTGCGGGGTGATTGGTCTTGATATCGCTCATGGTGGCGATAGTGAAAAACAGGCGATGCGGAAGGCGATCCAGGCTGCGCATCCTGAGCTGCAACAGTTTGAGGACACGGGATTCGAGGCAGGTGACAGCCTTTGCGACTGGAGACGTCTGACGGGTGAGAACTGCGCATGCTGCGTTCTGTGGGTTGTCCCCGCCTGCACGGTGGCCATGACTGTGGCCAGCGCCCTGCAGGGCTATGGTTGGGCCTTGGCAGTGCTGTGGGGCTGGGTGGCCTTGATGATGTGTTGCGGTGGAGCCTGGGGTTGGCGGCATGATGAGGATGCTGATTGGAGACAGAGAGCTGAAAATGCTCTTGGTGGTGCTCTGAGGTTTCCCTGCTGTTGGCCACTTGAGCTCTTTGGTGACTGCCGAGGTCGATTCACAACTCTCCTACTGGAGCCGCCCAAAAGGTTGCTTGACGCGGCGGTCCACACGACCCATGAGCACACCATAGTCTTCGAAGGCAACGTGCTTCGAGGCCGTGAGACCGTGTGCTCGTGGCCGGGGAAGTACGCCACTGCCTGGGACACGTTGGTGGCGGGCAGCAAACAGGACGACATTAGTGCGGCTGTGGTGTTTCTTCCTGCAGGATCGATGCACTTCGGGCTTCACGATCCAATTCCTAGGAAGGAGGGCTTGCATGGCGAGTGTTGGTGCATTCCGCTCTATGGAGAAAGCAAAAAGTGGGGCTGCCGGTGGTGGTCCAAATGGATCGCCAACGTCGAGCTGGCGGTATCACAGGGGTGCACCGTTGCAGTTTATTATTTTAACGGCATGAGAGGCGAGGGTAAAGTCAAAGACTTTACCACGGCCGGGGAGGAGCATCTCCGCCGTGAGGCAATAGAATTGTGCCAAAAAGCCTTCCTTAAGTCCGAGGGTTTCCGCAATGCCCTGGAGGGTGGCCTGAAACATCTCCCGGACGAGAAGGGTCCAGACTCTTCTTCGCCCTACTCTCGGGAGGTGCATCGCCTGTTCCTGGCTTGGCTTCCGGCGGAAGAACGTCAGTTCTTAGTTTCATCCGAAGGGCTTGGGAATTCGCAGAAGGCAGAGGTCGCCTGGCTGGAACGAAAGGGTTACCATTACATTGAAAAAGAAGTTCGGGAACTCGAAAGCTCATCGCCCAAGGCGATAGGGCGGGCAACCAAGTAGATGGCATTTTGGCCCTGCTTCAGCCTCTGACACTTCCAATTCCGACCGTGTGTCGCGCCTAAATAAAATGAGTTTCACCTTTGTTGCCATCATGTGTACATCGTGTCTACACATGTTTACGCAGCCTTCACACGTGCCCAGTTGTGAAGTAAAGATACGAGAAGACGTAGTTTCAACATGTTTTTGGTCAAACAAGTGTTTCAGTTGGCTCTTGCCAAACAGCCAGGTGGTGTCCACCCACATCTGCGCTTCTGAAAATTGAACCACCGTGCTGACTTTTAGGGCCCAAAAAGCGGTAGGAAAAGAACATCTTAGATGTATCATTGCGCTTGATGCTCATTGGCCTCGATACACAGGGGGTATGATGCTGCGATCCATAGAAATCTCACGGGGAACCAGCTAGGACCTCCTCAGTCTCATCCAGTAGTGGCGAGTTCAACCAGTAGAAAGATGCTGGGAAAGCCACAGCTGCCTGAGAAAATCTGACCACTTTGGACCAACTCGCTATGGTTGGTTGATATTGCGATTCATGTAAATGGACTACTCCATGCAGCCAAGAATGAGTACGCAAACCTCCCAAGAGGCTGCAATTGTTGATGACTATCTATCAGTAGGCAATGTTTCTATCAAAATGAAGCATCATTAACATGGTGCTTGTCCATGAACCTTTATCAACCATGATCACAGTCGTTGAACGCCATGGCAACAACAACTGGTGCTATCGATGGTTCAGTGATTTTGGGTCAACCGTGATTAGCCTTAATCAAGGGCTGATAGGTAAGACAGTGGCTCAAATCCATGGTAACCACCAATAGTTACCTGATCGGTGATGGTTGGTGACAGTTGGTGGTTTTAACTTTCAACATGTATGATTTTCCCAAACGTATTTGGGGATGAATGATTGACTTGTGCATATTTTTGGGATGGCACAGCGAGTCCCACCACCCAACCGTTGACATACCACCATCGGTTGACCACCGTTGCTGTATCCCAACGAGTCAATGGGTGTTTGTCGGCTCACGACCTTGGGGATGTCTCGTTGATGGCGTCCAGTTAGTAGGCCCAGCTGATCCGTCCCCTTGGGCCCTCCCGGTGCTGGTTGTAACACCCTGGGACCCCTGACCTGGGGCACCTTCTGAGCAACATGGATAACCACCAAGTCGTGGATACAGGTAGACTGTAGACATTTTCGCAGCTGGATAGGCAGGCGTTTCTCATAATTCCCTCATGTACCAGCCAAATTACATCCTCAGTAATGGTAACGATCATTCCACCATTATTTACATCACGATGGTTAGCCAGTACAGTAAACACTAATAGATCGTTGTAATGATCGTGAAAGAATAATCATTACAACCACTATAGTAACTTGGTGCGGGTAAGAAACCACTCTTGCTTTTCCACTACTAGTGAACATATAACCACTAGTAGCAACCACCATGACTACAGTATATTACAATCATAGCAAGTAACCCTTGCAATTATCATCACTCTTCGTTGATATGACTGATCATGATAACTCTTACTATCGCAGGTAACCACGGTAATCATCACTCTTAGTGGCTATTAGTCTATGACAGCCATAGTAATCAAATGTAATCAATTAACCAGTGTCAGTTGATCACTCGGAGTCACCATTGCAGCCACATCGGTGCAACTGATACCGAGGATTCCCCGAAAGTTCGCGAAGACCATTGGCATCGCGGTGGACCATCGACGAAGGCCAAACGGGTTTGGAGGGGGCGGACCTGTCGGCGCATGGCGGGGTCACAACGGCGGGGATGGTTGAATAAGGCGTAGGATACAGGGGCAAAGGTATGGGGTAGCTTCAGTTGATTGATGGTTCATGGATGTTTCAACTGATGTTTCATGATGACTGAGGATGGTGATGAATTGATGGTTCAACTGATGGTTTAATGATGGTTAAGGCAGTGATCAATGAGCTGGCGGGTGGTTTCAACTGAAAAGTTGGAACTCAGCAGTTTGGGTGATCTCAGGGCTGGTGAAGAGTGGTTCAGTGGTGGTTCAGTGATGATTCAATAGTGGGGGAAATGATGCTTAGTAGCTAATCAATGCCTAACATGGAAAGCTTCTTGGTTGATTAATAGTAGTTCTTCAACCACTACCCATCATTCGCCATACTCTAGTATTTTGGTGAGTAATGGTGAATGATGGTTAATTGCGGCTGTCAATATGGTTGGTAGTGGTTCATGATGGTCCAACGTATGGTTCATCATGACTAATGACGGTTAATGATGTTATGTTTGTTTATCAATGATGGTTGATGATGGTCGATCGTGCGACTTAATGATGTTGGATAGTGGCTGACGGCGATGCTCAATCATACTGATGGTGACCAAGGTTTGCTGATGGTTAATGATGCTGAATGTTTGATAGTGGGTAATAGAACGACCCATTTTGATATTGATATCAGTAACTATGAAGACCCTAACGATGATGAATACAGTCGCTGACAAGTTCTTGAAATTGTGTACAACATTTGATTTCCCTTGATGGTGGTTGGTAAATGATAAATTTGATTTTAGAGAATGGCCATGGTTAGTTAAGAATGGGAGATCCACATCAAGAATCCCCCTAGATGGTGAATCATGAATAGCTCTTTGTAGTGAAACTGATGGTAGTTTATTAATACGGATCTCCCATGATTGATGATTCAAACCAGCTGATTGGCTAATATGAATCAATTAAGCCATTGGCTAATATCAACACGAACAACGGGAGATCCATATATAAATATTAATCATCAATAAACTGATTGGCTACTGATGAACTGATGAACCACAAAAGGTTGGTGCAGCTAGTTACTGCTTAGTGGCTGCTTTCTTGCCGATGCTTCGCTTAGCTGATCGTCACTTGGGGTGCGCCATTCGTGAGAATTCCTCGGTTCAGATATTTCGATAAAGCCTGGAAAGCAGCAACATGATACCACCAGCATATGTCATGATGTAAAATGATGTTATTACTTGTTCAAACGACGACTGAATAGTTGAAAAGCAACACCATTAGTAATTCAAATGACGACTTACTGGTTGGAAAGCAAGAACATTAAGAATTGAGAAATCCAACAGAATAAGCCACCAGGATGATAGCTAGTGACTTTACCTTGGGACATGAAAACATAGATGCAATCTTGATTGAGACCACCAGCGGTTGCACTCCCGTGAATCGCAACCATCAACCACGGTTGGTAGTGGGTAATAGTGGTCAAGCAATAATTATTTTACCAACAAGCTATCCATATGAACCATGAGGTTAGCTATGAACCATCATAACCATGAAAAAGAATCATTGATCATCATTTTCCCATGCCCATCATTAGCCAGTGATTACTGCTATCGTCAAATTGTTGTGGCTAGTGATGGGTAGTGATTAATGATGGACCAGATATGGAGTTGGGGTTGATGATGATTTTCTTAGAGGGGGCCTATGTTAGCTAATGATCCTAGATGGTTCATCATGGTTCAGGATGGTTCAACCAGTGGTTAATGATGGGTAATAATGGTCATTTAGTGGTTGCACCAGTTTTTTTGATGAAAAAGGACGGCTACCTATGGCTATTTTAGAATGGTCATTCCTTGACAAAGATATAGAGACGGAGACATGGAGACAAAGATTTGGAGATGCGTCAAACCAACAAAAAACATGAAACCATCCAAAAGATATGTGGGGATGCAAAGATGGTCAAGATATGGAGGTATAGAGAATAGAGATGGGTCCAACAAATAGTGGATAAAGATATGGTTCATGACCCGTCTTCGCAGATGTCATCGCAGCCACTTCTACAGGGGTCCTTGACCCACAGCCATACGTGAGACAATGCAAGACACATGTCGTGAGAAAATACCACATCATATGATAGAAGAAGATATGAAGGATCATGGCAAGTACTGTAGTATGTGTGGCATCACTGGAAGCCAAATAGCTTCCTTCATCGGACACATCATATGCCCAGTAGGGAACTAGGGAACGGCCGCAAGCCAATGAGAACTTGAACGGGCACATGCACTCAGCCCAGTAGTGCAGTGCTTGGTGAGACAAGGAAGAAAAGTCCGTTCGCAAGACGAAGTGACGAGTCAAACTACGGGTGACCTGCCGAGATTTCGTGTCAATTCTTCAGGTTTTTGATAAAAGTGGTGGTTTGTTGACAGCTGGATTTTCCAGTATCAACCATCATTGATCATTCTTGATCATGATTGCTTATCAATCATTATTTGAAGTAAGATCATAGCTATTATCACAACTCTTCTTCTTGTTTTTGTTTTATTTGTCTCATAATGATTTGCCATTACGAGCCAGTTATTATCAGCCTTTATTCAACATTAGCTTGCGCCTGACAAATCATCACCAGCCGAAGAAAGGGTCTTTTCAAGTGCCGAAGCAAAGGGTGTGCAATGGAGAGCCAGCTCTTTCAGTTTCATGCATCGTTGCCGAGTGGGCACTGTGCAAAGGTGCCAGTTCTGCAGTCGAACAGCACCGTTGGGGACCTGAAACAGGCAGTGCAACAGTGTTTGGGTCGACTTTTCCTGAGGCTTGCTGCGCCTGATGGACGCCTCCTGGATGATCCAAGCGAATCTCTGGAGATTGCTGGGCTGAAAGATGGAGACGCCATTGCCGTGGTTGCTCAACAGCCAAAGGTAGCTGCAACATATGGAGCCTTCGCACTTTGGTGTGGGGCAGGCGACCGGGTTGTTACTTGGGGCCGTTCAGATTCGGGTGGTGACAGCCTGGCAGTCCAGGATCAGTTGAGGAATGTTCGGCAGATTCAGGCGACAGCCAAGGCTTTTGCTGCACTCTTAGCTGATGGAAGTGTTGTGACATGGGGCGACTCGTTTTGCGGCGGTAACAGCTCTGAAGTCCAATGCCAGTTGAAGAATGTGCAGCAGATTCATGCCACAAGCTTTGCTTTTGCTGCTATCTTGGGGGATGGAAGTGTCGTGACATGGGGCCATTCATCTTCCGGTGGTGACAGCTCTGCAGTCCAGGATCAGTTGCGGAATGTGCAGAAGATTCATGCCTCATTACAGGTTTTTGCTGCAATCTTGGCTGATGAAAGTGTTGTGACATGGGGCATGCAAAATCAGGGTGGTGACAGCTCTAGAGTGCAAGATCAGTTGAGGAATGTTCAGCAGATTCACGCAGCAGCAGGAGCTTTTGCTGCAATCTTGGCTGACAGAAGTGTTGTAACATGGGGCCATTCAAATCGTGGAGGTGATAGCTTTAGAGTCCAGGATCAGCTGAAGAATGTACAGCAGATTCAGGCCACCAACACCGCTTTTGCTGCAATCCTGGCCGATGGAAGTGTCGTGACCTGGGGTGAGCCGGATTGCGGTGGTGACAGTTCTGATGTCCAGGATCAGTTGCAGAATGTCCAGCAGATTCATGCCACGCGGGGTGCTTTTGCTGCAATCTTGGCTGACAGAAGTGTTGTGACATGGGGCAGTCCGGAGCACGGTGGTGACACCTCTACAGGCCGAGATCAGCTGAAGAATGTCGAGCAGATTCATGCTGCTCAAAGAGCTTTTGCTGCAATCTTGGCTGATAACACTGTTGTGACATGGGGTCATCCAGATTTTGGTGGTGACTGCTCCGAAGTCCGGGATCGGTTGCAAAATGTTCATCAGATTCATGCCACTGGAAGCGCTTTTGCTGCAATCTTGGCTGATGGAAGTGTCATCACATGGGGCAGGCACGACGACGGTGGTGACAGCTCTGAAGCACAGCAAGAGTTTTATCGCGTTTAGGCCAGCAGGACTTTGAAGACCTTCGGCAGCACCGATATTTCCCGAAGATCGACTGGGTCGAGCCTGCGACTGCGCAGAGGATTCTGGGTCGTGCAAAGGAATTGCCAAAACCAGCAGATGGTCATCCTAAATGAAGCGGCATTTTTTCACACCCCAAGGATGACCAAGCAGTCTATGGTTTCATGACCCAGCGAGCTTCATAGGAGCTGTTTGACAGCAAGGGATGAACCAGTTGGTGGTTTGAACATCTTCCCTAATGTTTAGGGATGTCTGTTTGATATACACTCACATTTTTTATAGGTTTGAAACCACCAACCCATTTCTGTGGGTTGATCGATGAGAGTGTGGCACTTTACCATGATATTCCTCCTTTCCGACCGTGTTGAATGTCACACCAACCTCTCCAGCCCCCAATCTTCATAGTTGCGAGTGTATCCGGATTTGTTGCTGTCCACCTATGTGATCCTTAAGGTTACCATCACTGGTTGACTGCTGTCCAAGTGATCTGCCATCATAGACGCCATGTTCACAAAAAAGCATCGTGGTCGTGACCTATTTTGGTGCAAGTCTTAGATAGCTGGGTGGGCTATAGCCACAGTTTCTTAGATTCTTCAGGGGTTTTGGGAATGAATTCACCATTTTACCATAGATCCATTGAAAATCCAAGGTTTGGAGGGGGATGTAGTTTCGCCACCAAGATGCGTAGATGGTTGCTGGCGGAGGCGTCATTGACGCTGGATAGATCTGGAATGCCATGAATCAACCGGAACTGTTCGTGGATGGTTGTGGTGTGACGATTATGAACCGACCGAACCATCACCAATCATCATTGACGATTGCAAGCACCAATGATTAATGACAACTAGTTTGTCTTGTCAAGCGGGAACATAATACCGCTTGATCACAACCAGCACCTGATCACTGACCATCATCGAGGATTTAAGTGATCACTAGCCATAGTAACGATTGAGGTTAGCACCAGTTGAAATCTCCAAGCAATGTCTGCATGGATTAGATTCAACTCAACAAGTCATCGCACAAGTCATTGAGGATTGAAAGTGACAATTCGCACCATTTAACTTGTACTATTACTAGCAGGTGGTTACGCTATTACACTATTGTCAAGTATTTTTGTTTCTGTCTGTGGTAGTAATTCAATTTATACCAGCTGTTCCTATCCACTATTCCAAGCAGCACAACGGCAACGACTGCGACTGGACCCGACGGATCCTTCTCGAACCACACGGTGAGTCGTCTCCTGATTGATAAAAACCATCATGATTATCATCCTACTGGTAGTGGTAACCATGACAAGCCTTGGATATGGGTGTTTCTCAATTCATAGTCGCACCCCCAAATCATCCAGTGTGCTGATCATTCTTGGGTCCGGAAAGTGGCTTGAGAAACCACCATGACCCGTAGTTGTTTGACACTACAAGTTGTTTAACCAGAAATCCCATGAGTTTTCCCATAAAATCCACTGGCTTCCCCATCATATAACCACTGGTGCCGGGGATAAGCTGCTGGACACTGCAACAGTTTCCCAGGGCTTCGTTCCAATCCAAGGGGAGCTGAGCACACCCGGCCCCACGGCGCCGCCAGGAACCGCTGCACGGAGAGTCTCCAGGCGAACGTGGAACGCCTGAAGCCGCTTGGAAGCGGCCGCGAGACACGGTGACGTCCCAACCGAAGTAACAGGGTGGGGTGGTGGATCACTTCGGTGGCTGGTAATGGTAAGGTGAAGATGGTTAAGTTATGATGGTCAATAATGGTTGATTGTGGTTGTAACTGGGTTCACAGTTTGTCAGCCAGGAGATTGATTCATGATTTTTCAAACCATACTTAACTTAGGTTTGTTCACAGTTGGGTGACCGCGCAAATGGTAGATAGGACTATAGATTTAGGTGGATTATAAACCAACGAATCTAGCTATGGGGGCCACCCTGTAGTGACGTGCAATGACCGTCTCCAAGCCAAGATGTTTGGCGCGCACAGTGTACGGCACCGTTATCTGATAAACAGAAATGATCGAAGGTACGAACGTTGGGCACCCCCACTCCGAAGAATCGATACAGAACGGTGAAACATCGCATGTTTGCTACAACCGACATGATTGACCAAAAAGCAAGGGGGGTTATGACCAAGCCAAAGTGAGGATACTGACAATGCTGGTAGCTATGAGAATACCCAACCATAAGCGGTTGCAGGATTAATGTGGCTGCCAGTATTGTAAACGAACTTGGAGCCCTTACTAGTCATCGTTGAGAAACATGAATCATTCCTAATCACGATTTAACCATCCTTCATCATCAATGTAATTACTTCAATCACTTCGACTGAACTATATGGATGTTTCTGAGAATAGGGGATTCCCCAAATCCTCCAGCTTATTTACCATCGATAGTAATAAACCGTCAATTGTTTGGGTTCCAAAATCTTGAGAGATCCCAAAATCTTGGGTAGTAAAACCCCCAAGGTTTGGTGGGAAATCACCAGCTATGGGTGGTAATATGGGTGGTAATATGAGTATGTGCCGAAATAGTGGTACGATGCGGTACCCCAAAAACCATCGGTTTACAATAGATTTCTATTTGGGGGCTAATAATTTTGACCCATACCTATATGGATCTACCATTGATCTACTTGGTGGTTAATCCATCCAGCAAGCTATGTCAGTTTGCCAAATCATGAAGCCAATTTGGGACAGCGGCGGTCGGAGGAAAATAGTGACGATGGTCCGGAGTACAGACGCGTAGTATGTTTGTAGTAAAAAGTTCAGAGTTAGAAGGAACAACTGAGGAGGTGCTAGCTCCCTGCCAACATGTTTTTCAGCACGCATATCCAGCATGTTTTTGTTGGCATATGGCATATTTTAAGATCTGATTGTAACCCTAGAATAGACACACTAGAATCATTTTATTTGATATGATTTACTAGTAGTATAATAGCATATGCATCAATTTATGTTATGAATGTATGTCCTCAAACTGTAATTCAACATGTTTCATATATTCCTGTTCATCCATTTGTAGTCTATTCCTGAGCTAAACGGCATTAATACATGAAATCACTCATATACATATGATCTATCATAGAGATGATGCTATGTTATCAAAGTGTTTCAAACTATAATTCATAGTCTCCACTAATGCTTTTTCATTTCTTCGTATAGTATAAGATATAAGCCTATGATTTCTGCAGATCATCATTAACCCTAGGGCCCTCATGGGCCCTTTGCGAGGATGTACATGTCCAAGTTGCTCCTCTTCCCCAAGAAGTCGGGCGTGAAGGGCGTTTCTTGCCGCAAGTCTCGGGGGGCTGCTGAAGGGCTGTGGGGAATTTTAAGGGTGGTTGGTGACATGATACGGAACCACTTCTCTGCAACTTGGCAAAACATGCTCGGTGGTGTGGTTGGTACGTGGTTTGTTGGGTTTAAAGATTGCTAATTCTGTTTGCTGGTATTGCTCTGGTTTGAATTGGTATTGGTCGGTGCGGGGCGTCGATGGTTAGCAATATCTGGTTATGAGCAGGCATGCAGGTATGACTAGTCACGGTTATCGTTCATATTTTGTTTTTGACTATCCATATCATGACTGGTATCATGACTGGTTTTTCTCATGGATATCAATAATTATCAATCTTAGCTTGACATTATATCCGAAAGTTATGGATGTGATAATTTGCTTGGTATCTATATCTATCTCAGCATGCTTCAATCTTAGCTACCATCGCTATGACCGATTCCTTGTTGGCTTTACCCCTTTTATCGTTGCTCATATCATTGTCAGGGTTAGTTGACTACATTTGGAGGGTTGCTACTCTCAACCATTCATCAATTATTCATCAACTTTAACCATGATCAGCCATGTGGATCTACCAGTGGTGCTCGTGTTCGTCCCTATGTCGCTGCCCAATGTGGCACCCACCAACCATGCGCCATGCCTGCCCAGCTGAAGAGGTGAAGAAGGGCGACACGCCTCGCTCTGAGCTGCAGAACGTGGCGCAGAACACCTTGAAGGCACCTGCGCCAGGGAACTGGTCACGAACCAGTTCGGTAGCTTGGAACTGGGATGAACCAAGAGTCCTATAAGGTAGCTTGACTAGCAGCCCTCCAATCCTGGCTAGTGATGGATGATCATCCCACTTAGTGCTGAACGTAACCATGGTTTAGCAACTACCAGACTGTAGCTGGGTTGTAACCTGCTGCAGAATTGCCGAAGTGATGCGCAGTTCATGATGGAAGCCCTTGGTGTTCATTTTTTTGCTAGCTTTTGATGATTCTTGGTGGGCTTTTGATCCTTAGATGATGAACATTGCTAAGCAATGGTGAATCGTGACCTTAGATGTGAGCTGATGATGAGCATTGCTAAGCAATGGTGAATCGCGACCTTTGATGTGAGCCGATAGCTGCAGATGGCTACGGGTTGAGGATATCATGGCCATGAGTGCATGAATTGAGGGGTGCCCCCGAATCGGTTCAACCCCCATCATCAACAAAAGTTTGAATCAGACATGAACCACTTGCCAGCAAAAATCAAGTTGCCAAGAACAGCAATTGCCCCAGGACAGCAGCTGCTACTTGCGTCACCTACCTGCCATCACCTACGAGCTACTTCCATTTTGGAGCAGATAGATTGCTTACCGAGCTTAGAGATGGTCCAGGAACCGATTTTCAGCACTCAAGGATGGTTCTAAGTTCTACTGCTTACTATTATCACCTACTACCTACTATTATCTACTGCTAGAACAACAAGAAGACCAAGCACCACAAGCTGCGCTGGCACCTCGCACAGGACATCATCCCAGTGCCCAAGATGACCAAGCGCGTGAAAGCCCGCGCCATCACCAGCGAGGCGCCCTGTCCTGGCCTGGCGGGTGCACAGCCAGGGCTCCCGTTGCTTGGGGAAGTTGATTGAAACTCAGCCGCAAGGCGCACCTAGGCCTTCAGAAATTCAGGCCCTGAGAAGGCTTGTGTCCAAGTCGCTAGCGAAGCGCTCCATTTTTGTCCAATGGTTTCTGAATGGATTGAATGGAGAAAATGAATTGTGAATTTCTGAATTGGCACAACTACTTGGCGTGTTTGATATGAATCGACAGCGAATGAAGTTGAAGCATGTCTTGCTGGCCTGCTGGTTTTTGTGAATCACAAGAGCCAGTATACCGGTATCAAATCCTCGGTACGTGCTGTCATTGTTGGATCAAATCAGAAGACGATATATGTATATTTATATATATTGGTGTTTTTTGTTTATGATTGAAGATGATTATGTTATCTTTGGATACTTGATCCATGATTTAAACATCAATGAATCATCGCTTCTGAAAAACCTGGTGATTCTATTGAGATTGTCCATGGCTGAACCCCAGCTCGGTGTGCCTATTGAAATGACGTTGGTAGTACCACCATTTGCGGATAATCATGATTGCGTGAACCATGGTATCTATTGGCCACTGATGAGCATTCATAAGATATTTATGTCATCCGATTTTATCAAGCAAGCAATGGATACTCTGATGATCGTTGGCTGTTTATGATTGATGAGGGTTTTGTTCTAATTGAAATTATGATTTATGCCACTTCTGAAACATCAATGACCAGTGCCAATGAAAATCTCGTGATGTGTTGTCAGTGATGATGGTTATGCTATGTCATTTCCATGGCCCTAAGACTGCTGCTTTGCAAACCGTGCCCGGGTTGCTGCAGTGTTAGACCAGCCAAGGTCCTTGGTTGTATCCAGGAAGATTTTGTATGGCGACTTGGGTCATGACCGACTATCTAAGAAAGGGTAGTGCCGTAGTTGCCCAACAGCCAGACTAGTTTGGTTGATGCGAGCAGCCAGGCGGATGGGGCCCGGGTCCCCCATCATTTTCTTTGTCAGAGTTTTCGGTTACATCCCCAGGTTGTTCTGTCCCCAAGCGAATGCCAATCAGTTAGCACAGTTGTGAGATGTTGTGTTTCATTTGTCGATTCAGATGGTTACCTGCTGAGAAGGATTCCATGGTCTCTGCTGGGCACGCGTGGCCATGTTTGGCTTGGCATCAACGATGAGGGCCTGGATCATCCTGGCTGGTAACCACGGTCACTGAGTCGTTCAGTGGCGAACATCTTCGCTGGTGAACCCATGCTGTTGGTGATGGGAGTTGATGGCAGAAGTCTCGCGTCAACAGTGTCAAACATCCGGGTGGTGAATCCCCAACCGATCGTGCATTTGTTTTGGTCACTCGCGATCATTGTGAGACTTTCATGATCCATTGCGAAGCATTTAGTACCCATTTTTGAACCTTTAATTAAGCATAATTAGGAAATCATTCAATAACACACCAGCAACATCAACCATCAGCCATCAATACATCAGTCACTATGTCACTATGTGTCAACCATGAACCAACTATCAACCAACCATAGCCCAAGCACGAGGAAGTGTGGAAATGAGCTGGGGACACTTGGGGCGCCGCACCGAGCCTCACGAAAAGACCAGGAGAAGGAACAGTCGGCCTACAAGACCCTCAAGAAGGCAGAGACCGAAGCGGAGAGAATTCACGCAACAGGGGCAACAAATGAGGAATTGATATTGGTTGAACAAATGTTAATTATTGATCAATTATGAGATACAGATCGGTTGATAACGGTTTGTTACTGGCTACTGGTTGGCTAAGAATTGTTTGCATTTTCTAGTTAGCCACTTTCTAACGATTACTGATAGTGGGAAATTGCATATAGGCATACGTAACTGCACGGATAGAGGTTCCATAATGGAAACCACCATAAATTTTGGCAAACGGGCCAATTTTTCCTGCAACTCATGACTGATCGATCAAAGCTCGGCGAGTGGTTGATTTCTTGTATCAAATTGGACTTAACAACCTGATCTACAGGTGTATGCTTATCTTACTGTGGGCTTATGGCTGTACAATGCCTGTAACGGGTCCCAATCTTCGAATCCTCACAGCTGCGCACTTTGAACTCGGTATGGTTGATGAGGTCATGATCAACTGCGCCGTCATCCAATCACTTATTGAAGATCAGCAACCGTTATTTCAACGATTCATTCACCATGCAACCTTTTGTTCAACAATTCATTGACCTAACCCATAGCTATTCTGACCAACCATCATCAACCACCATTTCCCCATTCATTAACCCATCATACAATGATCATGAGCCATCAATATGACCATCATTTAACGATCCATTCAACCACTATCGATCATCATCATCATCATCATCATCATCATCATCATCATCAACAACTTCACCAGTGAATGAACCATTCATTCAACCACTAGCATTGTTCAATCACCGCTAATCATTTATTCGACCTCACTAACCGACCATCACCAACTATCATTAAACATAATTATACACCATGATTATCAGCCATGAAATGATGGTCATCAATCATCATTTAGTATGATAACCCTGGTGCATTATGGTTAACTATGCCTGCTATGGTTAAGGATGGTGTATTATCATCTAGTATGATACCATGCTTATCAATCATCATCTAAGCATTAACCTGATCATCTATTCATAATCGAACCATCAAATCATGGCTACCTACCATGATTATCAGCCGTTTAACTCACTAACTCTTCCCAAGCACATGAACCATAAACCAACTCACCATCATTACACCATCTTATACCATAAACCATTTACCTTAACCATAAACTATTAACCTTAACCATTAGCCATTAACCTTAACCATAAACCATTAACCTCACCATCATTAACCATAAAACCAACCATTAAGCCATCATCCTCACCCTTCCCCCCACCAAGGCAAGGACAGCGGCACACTACCAGGGCGAGAGGATCAAGAAGGCCAAGGAAGCAGCAGCTCGGCGCAAAGGACCAGTGATGAGTGGTTGAAATCGTGGCCAAGGACCAGCATCATTTCTATGTGATTAGTGGTGGTTAGGAGGGTTGTTTAATGTTGTTTATGTGATATTATGTGATCAGTGGTGGTTAATGATGGTTATGAACGATTATGTGATTCGTGGTGGCTGATACTGCGGTCAATACTATGGTTAATCATTGTTGAGAGTGGTTGACAGTGGTTATAGCAATACGAATCACCACTGCGCTTCATCATCAACATGTGATGAGTGGTGGTTGATACTACGATTAACAATGGGACTCCAGGTGATTAAGGAAAAGTGGTGGTTAGTGGTGGTTAATAACCATCAGTGGTGGTCAATAACCATTTGTGATTAGTGGTTAAGGAAAAGTTCTCCACTCACAAATTTCTGGTTAAGTATGAACCATGGTCAACCACGACCCCCTACCTTCACCAAGCCAAGGACTTTGAAGTGTGAAGAGTTCTCATAAAAGAAAACAGCTGTGAATAATGGCTGCTACTGTGGTTACTGATGGTTAACTAGATCAACAAAGGTCAATATGATTGCTTATGGTGAATGTTGGTTAGTATGATTGCTTATGGAAAACCCCATATGGTGATAGATGGTCAATAATGGTTAATGATGATGGTTGATAAGTTCGTAGTGCTTGACGTCCAACTTGCATTTGTGGTGATAAGTGGTCGATGATGGCGACAATCATACTCTGATTAGCACTGGTGAATACTATGGCTAGTGATGGTTGATTGGGTTAGTCATGATTGAATGCTTGGTGATGACGGTGGTTAGTGGTGTGAAGTCGGTGGTTGATAGTGTTTAGCAACGGTTAAGGTCCTTTATGGCTGGTGATGGTTGACGATGACGAATGATGATGAGTTGATGCTCCCATTGCTTGTCAACCTTTCGAAATAGAAATGGTTGTCAGTAGCAACCAGAACGGGTTACGACTCTACTGACTATCAACGATAGCCATTTTCAATTCATAACGTGTAATTTCATTACTACCATCAATATTCATTAATTAATCATTGGCTATCATCAAGCGTTATATCAGAACCAATGATATCAAAATATAACCAATGATACTATATGGGATAGTCAATGACATCAGAATGGTCGATCGTAGCAAAATTTATAGTACTATAAGTCATTTATAAACCAACCATTAACCATTGAAATCCTCATCACCACCACCACCACCATCATCACCATCGTCATCATCATCATCACCACCGTAACATGGTCGTTATGATTGTCGTTAGCAAATTATTAACGCCCATCGTGTACCAGCTACGACCAGCAGTCTGAGGCCGCCAAGGAGACCTAGGCGCGACGCAGCCGATGGCTGGGTGGTGGATGCGGACAGGTGGTTGGATTGACATCTGGTATCACACCATGGTTTATAGTGCTTATAGTGCTTAGGTGTGATTGGTTTATGGTGGTTAATTTTTTGGATAATGACTAACAATCATGGTTCAAGAACTGCGATCGTTGATGGTTTGATTGACATTTGTCCTATTTCCCTAGCTGTATTTGAGGGATGGTTGCTTGACTTGCGTATATTTTTCAGAGGGCCGGTTAAAACACTAACGTATCGGATGTTCAATAGGGGCCCCTCGATCCACGACCACAATTCAGGGACCATTGACACAACCAACTATATACAGGCGCTAGAGATGATAAGCGCCAAGGATAGCTGACGGGTGAGGATCACATCCCGCTTTTTGATGGTCAATGATGAACGGTAGCAAGTGATGGCCCAGGATCATTCGGGGCGTGAATTTCATGCGTTTGTTGGTTTCTGTTTGTTTTGAGGCTCGGATGTTTTGAGCACGAACTATCGTGCACGCACTAGAAATGAACAACTCTTTGGAGGGGGTCATCGACCCATCAACCCATGATACTTGGTGAATTTTGTATACACGTTTTAGAAGTTTTGTTGAGATTACTCAGTGATTTACAAACCGGCCAATAGTGTTTTGTTGCTTGTTTGTTTCATGGCTTGCTTGAACCATGTCCTGAGAGATTTCACCTATCAACAAATGGAAGATTAATTCACGGAGGTCTACAAGGAACATGGTCGATTGTATACCGATCTTGTAGTTTTCAATGAACAGGCGGAGCCGCTTAGTCCGGTCCACTCAGCCCATTATTGTTGCTTATCGTCGGAGATACTTTAACCATTCATCATTAAAACATTATTTGGCTATCATTTAACCACTCTTTAACCACAACCATCATCAAAGCATCACGGAACTGCAATCTAATCATAATTCAATCATCATTGAACCAACATTTTTAAACCATCCCTTGCGGATAAAAGATATGTCAATATTTGTTCATCGCCGTAGGTACCGGCCGGCAACGACCTTCAAAGCAGCTCGTAACGAACAAAAAAATGTATTCAATAAATATTTATATCTATCTATCTATCTTAATTAATTAATCTATCTCAATTAATTAATTAATTAATTAATTAATTAATTAATTAATTAATTAATTATATTAATTAATTAATTAATTAATTAAACACAGTTAATAAACATGATAAATTATGAAATAAATATAACAAGAATATATCATTTATTTACAATTCTTAAATTCAATGAATATTCATATTTAAGAAAAACATATCTAAAAATAAATTCATTAAATAAAACGGTATCGCCTAAATTCGAATTTGCTCAGGATGCGGGTCCAACGTACTCCAAAGTCCGAATTTTTCCGAAAATTCTGTGCTTTTTGACGGAAACTTTTGGGGTAATTACCCCGAAAATTTCCAAAAAAATTGCCGTTTTGGACGAAGAGGACTTCTTTCTTCGTTACTCTTTGTTGCCTTTCTCGGAGGTCGCTTCTCCTGTACCCTTGGCGCCTTCGACCTTTCCAAAACGTTTCATTTCTAAGGTTTGACCAAAAAGCAACATTTTTTTGAGTTTTGGGTCTCCAAGGACGAAGTTTTTGGAAAATTGTTGGGTTTTGGACGCTGTCCAAAATCCAAGAATTTTCGGAAAATTTCGGACCTCTCCTGTTTTGGTCCACGCCAAAATTCAAGAATTTTCGGAAATGTTCGTTGCCTCGGCAAGTGCTTTTTGATTCATTTTAAAGCACGGCATAGCTATCAACCAAAGACTGAATACATGAACGTGCTGCTGGATATACATGGTGTCATTGGAGTCACTATATCTTTGGACATTTGCGTTGTTTTCTCGCGAGAAACCACCAAAGCAACATGACACGACACTAACAAAGTAATCTATGCTAGCATAACGTAATACATCTTTCGGTGAAATTATATTCAAGCATCGGCACGAACAAATCATTCGCATGCCATGCTGTCAAACCTCATCAAACGTCAATAAGAATTACGAAGGCTGCACCCCCCAAGCTGGGGCGCTCTCGGTTGTAACCGTTCTGGGTTCAGCAAGCAGCAGCAGACCAATAACGAATAACCAGCAACTAACAACCGATAGCCAACAACGAAAAACTAACAACCAGCGGCTGTGACAACCAAGAACCAATACCCAACACAACCAACCACCAATCATCCACAACCAACAACTAACAACCAACCACCAAGACCCACCAACCAATAACCAGCAACTAACAACCGAGAACCAACAAACAACACCCAACAACTAACACCCAACAACCAACACCCAATGACTAATCACCAACCACCAACAACCAACAACCAACGACAAATAGATAACAACCACCACCCAACAACCGACAACCAAGAACTAACAACCAATAACAAACCACGAACAACTGACAACCCACAACCAACAATAAATAACTAACAACCAGCAGCTGTCACAACGCATAACCAATACCCAACAACCAAAAACCAATAACCAACAACGAAAAACTAACAACCAGCAGCTGTGACAACCAAGAACCAATACCCAACAACCAACAACGAATAATCAACAACCAACAACTAACAATCGACCACCAAGAACCAACAACCAATAACCAGCAACGAACATTCGATAACCAACAAACAACACCCAACAACTAACAACCAACAACCAACACCCAATGACTAATCACCAACCACCAACAACCAACAACCAACGACAAATAGATAACAACCACCACCCAACAACCGACAACCAAGAACTAACAACCAATAACAAACCACGAACAACTAACAACCCACAACCAACAATAAATAACTAACAACCAGCAGCTGTCACAACGCATAACCAATACCCAACAACAAACAACCAATAACCAACAACGAAAAACTAACAACCAGCAGCTGTGACAACCAAGAACCAATACCCAACAACCAGCAACGAATAATCAACAACCAACAACTAACAATCGACCACCAAGAACCAACAACCAACAACCAGCAACTAACAACCGAGAACCAACAAACAACACCCAACAACTAACAACCAACAACCAACACCCAGCAACTAACAACCGAGAACCAACAAACAACACCCAACAACTAACAACCAACAACCAACGACAAATAGATAACAACCACCACCCAACATCCGACAACCAAGAACTAACAACCAATAACAAACCACGAACAACTGACAACCAACAACCAACAATAAATAACTAACAACCAGCAGCTGTCACAACGGAAAACCAATACCCAACAACAAACAACCAATAACCAACAACGAAAAACTAACAACCAGCAGCTGTGACCAAGAACCAATACCCAACAACCAACAACGAATAATCAGCAACCAACAACTAACAATCGACCACCAAGAACCAAC
Organism: Symbiodinium kawagutii; assembly: GCA_009767595.1. NCBI lineage: Eukaryota > Dinophyceae > Suessiales > Symbiodiniaceae > Symbiodinium > Symbiodinium kawagutii. Next base: position 209,309 of record VSDK01024403.1, read on the forward strand.
AACCAATAACCAGCAACGAACATTCGATAACCAACAAACAACACCCAACAACTAACAACCAACAACCAACACCCAATAACTAATCACCAACCACCAACAACCAACAACCAACGACAAATAGATAACAACCACCACCCAACAACCGACAACCAAGAACTAACAACCAATAACAAACCACGAACAACTAACAACCAACAACCAACAATGAATAACTAACAACCAGCAGCTGCCACAACCGATAACCAATACCCAACAACAAACAACCAATATCCAACAACAAATAACTAACAACCAACAACTAACAACCAACAACAAATAAGCAACAACCAACAGCCGACTACCAAATAACCAGCAACCACCAACCAGCAACTGACAACCGATAACCAACAACCAACAACCATGAACCGACAACCAAGAACCAGCACCCAACAACCAACACCAAACAACTAAATAACCAACAATCACTACCCAACGACCAACAAACCAATACCCAATTCCAATAACTAACAACCACGTTCCGGATCTCTGGTCGTGCGCGTGGCGCATATGGGATTATGTGTTTGCATTTGAATTTACAATAGAAAATGGCCTTGCATGCATCCAAGAGATGGTTCATTTTTCGATTCGTTTTTTGTCTTACCACTTCAGCCAGTTGTTGTCACTTGAAACATCACCAAAGGCTGCAGGAGACTAGCCCAGATGCCCCATGCGCTTGGCGATGGAACTTCATGGCTTCCAGAACAGTTTCAAATCCTGGTTTGTTCAAAAGTCTCTGCATGGTCAGTGGATCAGCATGAGACTTGGACGGTGACATGCGGCCACTTTTATTGACCCTTCTCAAAACGCGTTTGACGCGGGAAATTTCTGCCTCCGAGAAATTGTCACCATCGACCCTGTCCCAACAAACAACACGTCAACGTGACTTCAACCTGCATGCACGAACGTGCTTTCGCGTAGCATGCAGCGGCGCTGAACATCAACATGCCCACCCCACCCCACCCCATCAGTCACACGACCATCGACCCTGTCCCAACAAACAGCATGTCAACGTGACCTCAGCCTGCATCCGCAAACGTCCTTTCGCGTAGCATGCAGTGGCACTGAACATCAACATGCCCACCCCACCCCACCCCACCCCATCAGTCACACGACCATCGACCCTGTCCCAACAAACAACACGTCAACGTGACCTCAGCCTGCATCTGCGAACGTGCTTTCGCGTAGCATGCAGTGGCACTGAACATCAACATGCCCACCCCACCCCACCCCACCCCATCAGTCACACCACCATCGACCCTGTCCCAACAAACAACATGTCAACGTGACCTCAACCTGCATCCACGAACGTGCTTTCGCGTAGCATGCAGCGGCGCTGAACATCAACATGCCCACCCCACCCCACCCCATCAGTCACACGACCATCGACCCTGTCCCAACAAACAACATGTCAACGTGACCTCAACCTGCATCCGCGAACGTCCTTTCGCGTAGCATGCACGTAGCACCAACGTAGCATCCGCGTGGACGAACAATAAATAACTAACAACCAGCAGCTGTCACAACGGAAAACCAATACCCAACAACAAACAACCAATAACCAACAACGAAAAACTAACAACCAGCAGCTGTGACAACCAAGAACCAATACCCAACAACCAACAACAAATCATCAACAACCAACAACTAACAACCGAACACCAAGAACCAACAACCAACATCCAGCAACTAACAACCGATAGCCAACAACGAAAAACTAACAACCAGCGGCTGTGACAACCAAGAACCAATACCCAACAACCAACAACAAATCATCAACAACCAACAACTAACAACCGAACACCAAGAACCAACAACCAATAACCAGCAACTAACAACCGAGAACCAACAAAGAACACCCAACAACTAACAACCAACAATTAACACCCAATAATTCATCACCAACCACCAACAACCAACAACCAACGACAAATAATAACAACCACCACCCAACAACCGACAACCAAGAACTAACAACCAATAACAAACCACGAACAACTAACAACCAACAACCAACAATAAATAACTTACAACCAGCAGCTGCCACAACCGATAACCAATACCCAACAACAAACAACCAATAACCAACAACAAAAACCTAACGACCAGCAACTGTCAATCGAAAACCAATACCCAATAACTAACAACCAACAACTAACAACCAACAACAAATAAGCAACAACCAACAGCCGACTACCAAATAACCAGCAACCACCAACCAGCAACTGACAACCGATAACCAACAACTAACAACCATGAACCGACAACCAAGAACCAGCACCCAACAACCAACACCAAACAACTAAATAACCAACAATCATTACCCAACGACCAACAAACCAATACCCAAAACCCAACGACTAACAACCAACACCCAGTAACCAGTAACCAACAACAAATAACCAATAACCAACAACGAGAAACTGACAACCAACAACAGACCACCAAAAACCGACAACCAAGAACCAACAACCAATAACAAACAACGAAGAACTAACAGCCAACAACCAACAACCAACAATAAATAACTAATAACCAGCAGCTGTTACAACGGATAACCAATACCCAACATTAACACAAATAACCAACAACGAAAAACTAACAACCAGCAGCTGTAACAACTAAGAATCAACACCCAATACAACCAACAACAAATACTTAACAACCAATAATTAACAACCAAACATTAAAAACCAACAACAAATAACCAATAATTAACAACTAATAACCAATAAACAACCCAAAAACCAACAACCAACAACCAACACCTAATAATTAATTACTAACTTCCAATACCTAACAACCAATAACAAATAAATAATAACTATTACTTAATAATTAATAATTAAAAACTAAAAACTAATAATTAATAATAAATTAAAAAAATAATCTCTAATTAATAATAATAATTAAAAAAAATAAAAATTAATAAATAATTATTATAAATAAAAACTAATATTAAAAAATAAATAATTAATAATTAAAAAAAATTAATAACTAATAATTAATAATTAATAAATAATATATATATATTAAAAAAATATTTATTAATTAATAATTAATAAAAATAATAATAAATAAAAATTAATTATTAAAATAATTAATAATAATTAAAAATAATTAATAATAAAAAACTAATAATTATTAATTAATAAATTAATATTTAATAACTAAAAAAAATAATTTATAATTAATAATTAATTATTATTAATTAATAATTAATAATAAAAAATTATTAATTTAAAATTTATTTACTAAATAAATAATAATTATTAGTAAAAAAAATAAAAAAAAAAAAATAATATTTT
>VSDK01024403.1:216092-228639 GCA_009767595.1 Symbiodinium kawagutii
TTTTCAATTTAAATAAATATTAATATTAAATTTAATTATTTTTATTTATATAAATAAAAAAATATATATATATATTAATAATTATAAATATTATATTATAAAGGTTAATATTTAATCCGATTTATAAATTTTATTTTTATAAATATCTTAAATTTTTTTAAAATAATTTTAAATAATTTATTTTAAAAAAATAAAATAAATTTATATATTAAATATTTTTTAGCTTATTTATGATTATTTCAGAATATAAAGGTTATAAAGATTATAAAGGTTATAAAAATTATAAAAACCATGAAGGCCATAGAGGTCATGGAAACCATGGAGGTTATAAAGACCATAAAAACCACGGAGGCCACGGAGGTTATAGAGGTTATGGAGGCCAATAATTTTATACCTCTATTATTATAAGTTTTAATTATTTAGGTTTACCCAATTTATTTATCTTTTAATTGGTTTCGTAATATAATAATTAAATCTCTGAATCTTAAATTTAATAATTATATTTTTTAATTTATGTAAAATTAAATATCAAATAAATATATTATCCAATTAAAAATAGTATAATTTTTAATATAAACCTATAATAAATTATCTTCTAAACCCCTTTTTTTACATTATAAATTTTTATCCCTCATTTCCCGCCATTCGAACCTTTACCCTTTACCCCTCTTTCCCCACCATTCAAACTTATTCTAACGACTTTCAAGCATGAGTGGAGTGGCACGGTAGTTAGCATATTGGGCCCATAACTCAAAGGTCCCTAAATTAAAACTAGTTTCTATTATATAAATCAAAAAATTTCTTCCCCTATAATAATATATTTTTCCCCCTTCCCATTTTCCCTTGCCTACTATTAAATGGGACAAACTAACCATAATTATCTAATAATATTTATAAAACCAAAAATTTATTAATATTTTTAAGATATTTTAAAATCCTAATATATATTATGGGTAAGCTAAAACCTCATTAGCCCCGTAGCCTTCTCCTTTCCTGTCACGACAACTGGTTATTTACTCAAATAATATAATTCTCGTTCAGGATATGAAAAATTCCGGATTTAATTTCCAAAATAAGCTTTTTTCCTTTCGGTAAATATACCATATAATATTACTAGTTTTAACCGAAAATTTTTTTCCATATTTATTAATAAATCCGGTTATTCGGAATTAAATCAGGGACCATCTAATATTATAAATATTACACTTAGATACTCTGCCAACTGAGGCTTATAACCGATCTATTCCTTTATAATAATATTTATATAAATAATAATATTTTATTTTTTAAATAAAAATTAGAATATTTTTTTTTAAATATACTACTACGACCATAATCCTTTATTTACTACAACCACCCAATTTATCCTCCACCTAAAAAACCCAATAATAATAATAATTAAAATTATTCAATTATATAAAATATTTAGTACTCTTCTAAATTTATGTTTATGATCCTTATATAGGGGCCATATTAATTTTCTGTATAGTATTTTTTTTAATAAATAATTCCCGAAAAAATGGTTCTTATATTTGGTAAATAAATACCCTTTTATAATTTCCATATTTTACCATAAATAGGCAAGTAGTTGTAATTCCATTGCCTGCTGCTAGGAATACATTTCCCTATTACCCTTAAGGAACTTAGTAATACAATATAAATATTATTATTATAATTTTCTAATGCCCATATAAATAATTTATTTCCCTTTAGCTTACAATACACAAGATTACCATAGAATAATTTAAGAAATTTCCGTTATATTTCCACCAATTTTTATAATATATTACGTTACCTCGCATTACGTTATATCCCATTACATTACGTTACATTACGTTGCATCGCGCCGCCTCGCATTACATTACGTCACGTCACGTCACGTCATGTAACGTCACGTCACAGAACAATATATTACGTTATGTCACGTTACGTCAACTTATTACGTCGCCTCCCCGCTTCACGCCATGTCACGTCATTTCATGTTGCAGTATTATGTCGCATCATATTTTCCCGTTATTGTGCCAGGGTTCGTTTTACTCCGGAGATTTTACAAGCATCCTCTTTCTTAAAAAATGCTATTATCCCATAAAATTAGAAAAGGTTGCACCAATGGAATATTACACACATTGCGACTTCCTTTCCATAAGTATATATCCATCCGAGTTAGGTATTTAATATCTTATTTATTCAAAAAAAAATTAATTTTCTTCCCGCGATATTAAAATACATTCCCATGTATAGAATATTGCGCACATCTTGGAATATCCATGATTATATGTCCGTCCGAGTCGGAAATTTTAAGGTTTTTTCTTTCTGGAAAAAAATTAATATTAGCCCGTAATATTAAAATACCATTTCCATGCATGGAAAATTGCATGCTTCCTGGTATATCCATTAATATGTGTCCGTCCGAGTCGGAGGTTTTAAGCTTTTTTTCCTTCTGGAAAAGCTAATGTTACCCCATGGTCACACATTGCCGCCCCCATGGAAAATTAGTAGTATCGTAAATTATTCCTAAATGTATATTTGTTCGAGTAAGGAATTTTAATATTTATTTTTCCTGGAAAAATTTGTTGCTATCCTATAATATCAAATTACCTCCATGGAATGCGGCGCGCATCGAAACTTGTCCATAAATAAAAACCTGCCCGGGAGGGAAATTATTTATGAGTCTTATCCATCCGAGTAGAAAAGTCTAAGATTTATTCCTCTTGTAAAAAATCTTGATAATGCCCCATAATTTTAAATTACCACCCCCACGGAACACTATGGGTATTTTTATTTGTCCATAAATATAGACCCTTCCGGGTAGGAGATCTTAAGATTTATACCCTATAATTTTGAAATAATTTCCCATAATCAAAAATTTTTAGTACCCATAAAACATTAAGAGTATCGTCGGCGATCCATAAGTATAAATTTGTCCGGGTGTCAGATTTAAAGGTTCGTTCCTTCCGAAAAAGGTTGACATTGTCCCACGATCAAAAATTGCCGCCCCCAGTGAACATTGCGCGTAATCTGGCTTGTCCATAATTATATAGTACATCCATCCAGGAAAAAAATTTTTAAATTTAGCTATTTTTGAAATAGATTTAATAAAAACCCATAATGATACCATCCCCCATGGAACATTATAAGTATCGTAATATACACCCATAAATATAAATTTGTCTGGGCCTACATAAGTTTGATATTATTCCATAATAAAAAATTACCGCCCCCATGGAGAATTACAGGTGTCGGGGCTTCTCCACAAGTGTACATCGGTCCAAGTAGGCGACATAAAGGCTCGCTCCTTGCGCAAAAATATAATATTATATCCTGATTAAAATTACCGCCCCCATGGAACATTACACACATCGTAACTTATAGATGGGTATATACATGCATATGTACAGGCACCGCACAAGATTTTTTAAAGTTGCTTTATCTCTGTAAAGTTCTAGTTAGCTGTTTGCCTCCAAAGATATCCTCGCTATGTGCTGGGAAAAGAGCTGCGCAAAAAACGATTGCAGCTAATCTTCGACGAACACGCCACGCAATGCTGCCAGCTTTGACCATAATTTTTGTACCTTCGCCGACAAATCCAGCCACCCGGCATCGAATCAGGGACTATCTGCTCGCTGCAAACTCTACAATTAAATGCTTTACCAACTGAGTTATAGCCGGTCTGCTCGTCCACAACACCGCCCATTTTAACGGTCATGGCGCTATTCTTTCTTCGGGAAACTTAGGAACAAAACAGGACTAAAATTTTCTTTCTTCTTGCGCGCTGCTGCGACCACAATCCTTTATTTACCACGACCACCCAATTCATGCTCCACCTGTGGGTCCCCATCAATAGTATTAATTAAAACTGATCAAACCATCCAAAAAATTTGGTACACTTCTCGATTTATGCGTGTCATCCTTGCGCAGGGGCCATGCTAATCTTCTCTGTATCATTCCAATTTTATCGGATGATTCCCGAAGGGAATCCAAAAACACTGACCATATGCGCCAAATGAACATTCTCACGCAGCCCTCATGTTTCACCATGGACAGGCAAGCACCTGGGGTGTCATGGCCTGCTGCTGGGGATGCATCTCCCTGTCACCCTTTGGGGGCTTGGCAGTAAAGCACACCTACGGTTACTATGTCTTAACACCCATGTAGATAGCTTATCTCCCTTTAGCTTGCAATGCGCAAGGTTGCCATGGAGTAATCTGTGGTAATCTGGCATGTAGTGACTGAGGGATGGCTCAGGCTGGTAACAGAGCAGGCAAGACTCAGCCCTGCATGCAGATGGGAGGAAATGAGCTTGAATGGGGGTCAGTAACCTCTAGTAACATGAATGTGTATTACTCTGCTTTTTTTGTCTTTACTTATTGTCCTGGAAATCAATCCCTGCTCCTTGCAGGGGGACATTGATGTCATATAGAGACTACATGCAGATAGCACCGTAGCCATTTTGGCTCAAGGTACACATTGGGCTACTGCTGCAAAGCAAGCCTTTTTGCTCTATTGACATATGGATCATTTTCGCCAGCTGACACATTCCTGACACGCAACAGAAACATTGTGGCATATTCGTGGGCTTGGCAAGGTCAATTAAAATAAAATAATATCCTGGCATTGAAATGATGCAAAGCCGACAGCACCCTAAGCGCTTCCCAGCTAGTCCCCTAAGCCAGTACTGAGTGGGCTCTCTCCTGATTAACTTCGGAAGTCGAAAGAGATTCCGTGCATTCAGGAGGATACGGCCGTCGGCGCACACAAAACATTTATCCCAATATAGAAATTCCCACAACACATTGCCCCTCGACCCTCTCCACGGAGGCCACGAATGCCATGGAGGCCATGGAGGCCATGGAGGCCATGGAGGCCATGGAGGCCATGGAGGCCACGGAGGCCACGGAGGCCACGGAGGCCAACAATTCTATGCCTCTGCTGTTACAAGCCTTTGTCGGCTAGCGCCACCTGATCCATTTGTCTTTTCAATTGGTCCCGTGGTGTAACGGTTAGCACTCTGGACTCTGAATCCAGCGATCGCGGTTCAAACCCAAAGGTCCCTCGTTCAGCTACGCGCGGCAGGCCACCAGCTGGTCGCGGTAGTAGGACCTAGGAGAGGCAAAGTGCCTACAGCAATTTCATTAGCAAAATAGCAAATCTATATTGAAAAATCAAAGATCTGAATACTCAGCCGATGTTCCCATGCCAACCGCAGCCAATCAACTCCAATGATAATGATTTTGTTACAATCCACCTGCTGGCCATAGCCATGCTATGGAAAACACCACATGTAGCAGCGGTAAGACTAGTCGTTGCAGTTATGTGTCAATACTAGCATATGTTCATTAATTATAAATCATGTGGCAGTGGGTCCAAACGCTGTACCCACCGCTTCCCCCATCATTAACCATAGTTCCCCTATGAAATTGTTGGTTACTATCCCCCATTCTTGGTTGGTTAATATTGATCCATGGCCCCAGGCCATGTGGCGACATCATGAAGGCTAAGCATTTTAAGGCGAAGGAAAAACACCTGCAAGAAATTAAGAAGCGCTGATTCTCAACACTCAACTGCTTTTGATTGACCATCTTGGCCTCCGGCCGGCAGCTACCATTACTGTAGGTTCCCAACCCCAAGTAAAAATGGCAGAAACCTGCTGCTTGCCCACTACAGTGGTAACTGGAAGCATTGGGAATGACTGATAATTGTAACTCACTACCAAATCTCGTTGAGCACTGGTCTATCTTCCACGACGGGCGTAGAACTGGACTGGCGCGGAGGGGCAAAGGAGGCGGCTCATCGCAGGCACATGCTAGAAGTTGTGTGGTGTCCATGACCGGGCAGTGTGTTTGCGTGGACATGAGGTCCCGCGCGGGTTTGAGCCGCGATCGCTGGATTCAGAATCCAGAGCGCTAACCGTTACACCACGGGACCAATTGAAAAGACAAATGGATCAGGTGGCGCTAGCCAACAAAGGCTTGTAACAGCAGAGGCATAGAATTGTTGGCCTCCATGGCCTCCGTGGCCTCCGTGGCCTCCATGGCCTCCATGGCCTCCATGGCCTTCATGGCCTCCATGGCCCCCGTGGCCTCCATGGCCTCCATGGCCTCCATGGCATTCATGGCCTCCGGGGCCGCCATGGCCTCCAGTACAAAAGTGGAGAGGGTCGAGGGGCAATGTGTTGTGGGAATTTCCATATTGGAATAAATTTGTTGTGTTTGCCGACGGCCATGTCCTCCTGAATGCACCGGATCTTTTTCGACCTCCGAAGTTAAGCAGGAGAGAGCCCGCTCAGTACTGGCTTAGGGGACTAGCTGGGAAGCGCTTAGGGTGCTGTCGGCTTTGCATCATTTCAATGCCAGATATTATTTCATTTCAATTGACCTTGCCAAGCCCACGAATATGCCACAATGTTTCTGCTGCGTGTCAGGAATGTGTCAGGCGGCGGAAATGATCCATATGTCAACAGAGCAAAAAGGCTTGCTTTGCAGTACCTCCTTCCCCACCGTTCAAACCTTTGCCCCTCCTTGCCCACCATTCAAACCTTTTCAAACGGTTATCACGCATGAGCGGAGTGGCGCAGTGGTTAGCATATTGGGCCCATAACCCAAAGGTCCCTGGATCGAAACCAGGCTCCGCTATGTGAAACATGAGATTCTTTCCCCTGCGACAGCACATGCTTGCCCCTTCCCATTCCCCCTTGCCTGCTGTTAGATGGGGCAAACTAGCCACAATCATGCGGTCATGTTTGCAGAACCAAACCTTTGCAAATGCTTCTGGATTTTTTCACGGCCCTAACACACATCAGGGGTAAGCTGAACCCTCATTGGCCCCATGGCCGTCTCCTTTCCTGGCCACGACAACCTGGCTGTTTGGTCTAGTGGCATGATTCTCGCTCAGGGTGCGAGAGGTCCTGGGTTCAATTCCCAGAACAGCCCTTGCTTTTCTTCGGTGAACAGGCCACGCAATGCTGCCAGCTTTGGCCATGATTTTTGCACCTTCGCCGACAAATCCGGCCACCCGGAATCGAACCAGGGACCATCTGATCGCTGCAAACTCTACAGTCAGATGCTCTACCAACTGAGCTATAGCCGGTCTGCTCGTCCACAACACCGCCCATTTTGACGGTCATGGCGCTATTCTTTCTTCAGGGGACTTGGGAACAAAACAGGACTAAAATTCTCTTTCTTCTTGCGCGCTGCTGCGACCACAATCCTTTATTCACCACGACCACCCAATTCATGCTCCACCTGTGGGTCCCCATCAATAATATTTATTGAAGCTGATCAAACCATTCAAAAAATTTGGTACACTTCTCGATTTACGCGTGTCATCCTTACGCAGGGGCCATGCTAATCTTCTCTGTATCGTTCCAATTTTATCGGATGATCCCCGAAGGGAATCCAAAGGCACTGACCACATGCGCCAAATGAACATTCTCACGCAACCCTCATGTTTCACCATGGACAGGCAAGCACCTGGGGTGTCATGGCCTGCTGCTGGGGATGCATCTCCCTGTCACCCTTTGGGGGCTTGGCAGTGAAGCACAACTACTGTCACTATGTCCTGACACCCATGTGGATAGCTCATCTCCCTTTAGCTTGCTGTGTGCAAGGGCGCCATGGAGTAATCTGTGGTAATCTGGCATGTAATAACTGAGGGGTGGCTCAGGCTGGCAACAGAGCAGGCAAGACTCAGCCCTGCATGCAGATGGGAGGAAATGAGCTTGAATGGGGGTCAGTGACCTCTGGTGACATGAATGTGTGTCACTCTGCTTTTTTTGTCTTTACTTATTGTCCTGGAGATCAATGCCTGCTCCTTGCAGGGTGACATTGATGTCATGTGGAGACTGCATGCAGATAGCACCGTAGCCATTTTGGCTCAAGGTACACATTGGGCTACTGCTGCAAAGCAAGCCATTTTGCTCTGTTGACATATGGATCATTTCCACCACCTGACACATTCCTGACACGCAGCAGAAACATTGTGGCATATTCGTGGGCTTGGCAAGGTCAATTGAAATGAAATAATATCCGGGCATTGAAATGATGCAAAGCCGACAGCACCCTCAGTACTTCCCAGCTAGTCCCCTAAGCCAGTACTGTGCAGGCTCTCTCCTGCTTAACTTCGGAGGTCGAAAGAGATCCGGTGCATTCAGGAGGATATGGCCGACGGCGAGACCCCGGGCATTGAAATGATGCAAAGCCGACAGCACCCTCAGTACTTCCCAGCTAGTCCCCTAAGCCAGTACTGTGCAGGCTCTCTCCTGCTTAACTTCGGAGGTCGAAAGAGATCCGGTGCATTCAGGAGGATATGGCCGTCGGCGAGCACAACAAATTTATTCCAATATGGAAATTCCCACAACACATTGCCCCTCGACCCTGACCACTTTTGTACTGGAGGCCATGGCGGCCACGGAGGCCATGAATGCCATGGACGCCATGGAGGCCATGGAGGCCATGGAGGCCATGGAGGCCATGGAGGCCATGGAGGCCATGGAGGCCATGGAGGCCATGGAGGCCATGGAGGCCATGGAGGCCATGGAGGCCATGGAGGCCACGGAGGCCACGGAGGCCGCGGAGGCCATGGAGGCCAACAATTCTATGCCTCTGCTGTTACAAGCCTTTGTTGGCTAGCGCCACCTGATCCATTTGTCTTTTCAATTGGTCCCGTGGTGTAACGGTTAGCACTCTGGACTCTGAATCCAGCGATCGAGGTTCAAACCTGCGCGGGACCTCATGTCCACGCAAACACACTGCCCGGTCATGGGCACCACACAACTTCTAGCATGTGCCTGCAATAAGCTGCCTCCTTTGCCCCTCCTTCCCCACCTTTCAAGCCTTTGCCCCTCCTTGCCCACCATTCAAACCTTTTCAAACGGCTTTCATGCATGAGCGGAGTGGCGCAGTGGTTAGCGTGTTGGGCCCATAACCCAAAGGCCCCTGGATCGAAACCAGGCTCCGCTATGTGAAACATGAGATTCTTTCCCCTGCGATAGCACATGCTTGCCCCTTCCCATTCCCCCTTGCCTGCTGTTAGATGGGGCAAACTAGCCACAATCATACGGTCATGTTTGCATAACCAAACCTTTGCAAATGCTTCTGGATTTTTTCACGGCCCTAACACACATCAGGGGTAAGCTGAAACCTCATTGGCCCCATGGCCGTCTCCTTTCCCGGCCACAACAACTGGCTGCTTGGTCTAGTGGCATGATTCTCGCTCAGGGTGCAAGAGGTCCTGGGTTCAATTCCCAGAACAGCCCTTGCTTCTCTTCGGCGAACACGCCACGCAATGCTGCCAGCTTTGGCCATGATTTTTGCACCTTCGCCGACAAATCCGGCCACCCGGAATCGAACCAGGGACCATCTGATCGCTGCAAACTCTACAGTCAGATGCTCTACCAACTGAGCTATAGCCGGTCTGCTCGTCCACAACACCGCCCATTTTGACGGTCATGGTGCTATTCTTTCTTCAGGGGACTTGGGAACAAAACAGGACTAAAATTCTCTTTCTTCTTGCGCGCTGCTGCGACCACAATCCTTTATTTACCACGACCACCCAATTCATGCTCCACCTGTGGGTCCCCATCAATAGTATTAATTGAAGCTGATCAAACCATCCAAAAAACTTGGTACACTTCTCGATTTGTGCGTGTCATCCTTGCGCAGGGGCCATGCTAATCTTCTCTGTATCGTTCCAATTTTATCGGATGATCCCCGAAGGGAATCCAAAGGCACTGACCACATGCGCCAAATGAACATTCTCACGCAACCCTCATGTTTCACCATGGACAGGCAAGCACCTGGGGTGTCATGGCCTGCTGCTGGGGATGCATCTCCCTGTCACCCTTTGGGGGCTTGGCAGTGAAGCACAACTACTGTCACTATGTCCTGACACCCATGTGGATAGCTCATCTCCCTTTAGCTTGCAGTGTGCAAGGTTGCCATGGAGTAATCTGTGGTAATCTGGCATGTAGTGACTGAGGGATGGCTCAGGCTGGCAACAGAGCAGGCAAGACTCAGCCCTGCATGCAGATGGGAGGAAATGATGGAGGCCATGGAGGCCACGGAGGCCACGGAGGCCACGGAGGCCACGGAGGCCAACAATTCTATGCCTCTGCTGTTGCAAGCCTTGTTTGCTATCGCCACCTGATCCATTTGTCTTTTCAATTGGCCCCGTGGTGTAACGGTTAGCAACAATTCTATGCCTCTGCTGTTACAAGCCTTTGTTGGCTAGGGCCACCTGATCCATTTGTCTTTTCAATTGGTCCCGTGGTGTAACGGTTAGCACTCTGGACTCTGAATCCAGCGATCGCGGTTCAAATCCGCGCGGGACCTCATGTCCACGCAAACACACTGCCCGGTCATCGACACCACACAACTTCTAGCATGTGCCTGCAATGAGCCGCCTCCTTTGCCCCTCCTTCCCCACCGTTCAAGCCTTTGCCCCTCCTTGCCCACCATTCAAACCTTTTCAAACGGCTTTCATGCATGAGCGGAGTGGCGCAGTGGTTAGCGTGTTGGGCCCATAACCCAAAGGTCCCTGGATCGAAACCAGGCTCCGCTATGTGAAACATGAGATTCTTTCCCCTGCGATAGCACATGCTTGCCCCTTCCCATTCCCCCTTGCCTGCTGTTAGATGGGGCAAACTAGCCACAATCATGCGGTCATGTTTGCAGAACCAAACCTTTTTGCAAATGCTTCTGGATTTTTTCACGGCCCTAACACACATCACGGGTAAGCTGAAACCTCATTGGCCCCATGGCCGTCTCCTTTCCTGGCCACGACAACTGGCTGTTTGGTCTAGTGGCATGATTCTCGCTCAGGGTGCGAGAGGTCCTGGGTTCAATTCCCAGAACAGCCCTTGCTTCTCTTCGGCGAACACGCCACGCAATGCTGCCAGCTTTGGCCATGATTTTTGCACCTTCGCCGACAAATCCGGCCACCCGGAATCGAACCAGGGACCATCTGATCGCTGCAAACTCTACAGTCAGATGCTCTACCAACTGAGCTATAGCCGGTCTGCTCGTCCACAACACCGCCCATTTTGACGGTCATGGTGCTATTCTTTCTTCAGGGGACTTGGGAACAAAACAGGACTAAAATTCTCTTTCTTCTTGCGCGCTGCTGCGACCACAATCCTTTATTTACCACGACCACCCAATTCATGCTCCACCTGTGGGTCCCCATCAATAGTATTAATTGAAGCTGATCAAACCATCCAAAAAACTTGGTACACTTCTCGATTTGTGCGTGTCATCCTTGCGCAGGGGCCATGCTAATCTTCTCTGTATCGTTCCAATTTTATCGGATGATCCCCGAAGGGAATCCAAAGGCACTGACCACATGCGCCAAATGAACCGTCTCACGCAACCCTCATGTTTCACCATGGACAGGCAAGCACCTGGGGTGTCATGGCCTGCTGCTGGGGATGCATCTCCCTGTCACCCTTTGGGGGGTGAAGCACAACTACTGTCACTATGTCCTGAGACCCATGTGGATAGCTCATCTCCCTTTAGCTTGCAGTGTGCAAGGTTGCCATGGAGTAATCTGTGGTAATCTGGCATGTAGTGACTGAGGGATGGCTCAGGCTGGCAACAGAGCAGGCAAGACTCAGCCCTGCATGCAGATGGGAGGAAATGAGCTTGAATGGGGGTCAGTGACCTCTGGTGACATGAATGTGTGTCACTCTGCTTTTTTTGTCTTTACTTATTGTCCTGGAGATCAATGCCTGCTCCTTGCAGGGTGACATTGATGTCATGGGGAGACTGCATGCAGATAGCCCCTTAGCCATTTTGGCTCAAGGTACACATTGGGCTACTGCTGCAAAGCAAGCCTTTTTGCTCTGTTGACATATGGATCATTTCCACCACCTGACACATTCCTGACACGCAGCAAAAACATTGTGGTTGGCAAGGTCAATTGAAATGAAATGATATCCGGGCATTGAAATGATGCAAAGCCGACAGCACCCTAAGCGCTTCCCAGCTAGTCCCCTAAGCCAGTACTGAGCGGGCTCTCTCCTGCTTAACTTCGGAGGTCGAAAGAGATCCGGTGCATTCAGGAGGATATGGCCGTCGGCGAACACAACAAGTTTATTCCAATATGGAAATTCCCACAACACATTGCCCCTCGTCCCTCTCCACTTTTGTACTGGAGGCCATGGCGGCCACGGAGGCCATGAATGCCATGGAGGCCATGGAGGCCATGGAGGCCATGGAGGCCATAAATGCCATGGAGGCCATGGAGGCCATGGAGGCCATGGAGGCCACGGAGGCCACGGAGGCCACGGAGGCCATGGAGGCCAACAATTCTATGCCTCTGCTGTTTCAAGCCTTTGTTGGCTAGCGCCACCTGGACCCATGTCCACGCAAACACACGGCCCGGTCATGGGCACCACACAACTTCTAGCATGTGCCTGCAATGAGCCGTCTTCTTTGCCCCTCCTTCCCCACCGTTCAAACCTTTGCCCCTCCTTGCCCACCATTCAAACATTTTCAAACGGCAAACATGCATGAGCGGAGTGGCGCAGTGGTTAGCGTGTTGGGCCCATAAC
>VSDK01024407.1:0-11974 GCA_009767595.1 Symbiodinium kawagutii
GTGTTAGATCAGGGAACCTTTAAGGGGAATTAACCCTCACCCCCCTAGGGTCCCCCTAGGGTCCCCCTAGGGTCCCCCTCGGCCTTTCCGAGCCAAAGCAGGCCCGACTCATCGATGGATTGGGTCGTCTTCTCATAGCCGATGGCAACTTCGGCCTTGTGATCCCTCGCCACGTCTTTCTGGCCCTGGCGCAGCGGCCGGTGGCCCGGTGGCTTGGCCAGGGATCAGTGGTGGCTGGTCCTTCAGCTGGGGTCATTGGGCTTGGATTCCCATTGAAGACGTCAGGGCTATCAAGTTACCTGGCATAGCTGGCATCAGAAATAAACCACCAAACCCTCAAGCTTCACGCTGATCAAGCCAGGTCGTCCGTCCCAACTGATTCCAAATCACAAGGGTCCCTAATGACATAACCACTGGCTCACTGACTCGTGCTAGCCAATAAGTGTATCTTGTTTCCAATCACCTCATAATGGTACGATCTTGCTAATTCCAAACTTGTATCAACTTCTGATTCTAACAAATGTCAAATTTTCTTAGAAGCCAAGTGTGGGCTCCATCAATGAACGCCCTCGGCAAGGGCTCAAATCTTGGAAGCGTCATGAGCGCCTCTTGGCTTGCCAGGAAATTCAGTTAACTCATTCGCCCCCAATCTCCCAAGCCCCCGCCCGGAGCCTTCCCCGACTGAAAAACGTTCGGGTGGCTGATGGGGTGCCCCGAGGACCGCCGACCGAAATCCGGCAACTTCGAGATTCGTGTTTTCAAATCTGAAGCACACCAAGAATTATTTCTGACACCTTCTTGTTTACCTTACTTCTTCTTATGATGGTTAAAAGCGAACTAATCAGCGAATAATGATTGTTAACCAACTAGTTTACTGGCTATAATCGCAACATCCTTACTTCTTCTTGCGCTTGCTGTTGTTTCACAGTTGTTGGTGAATATCACCATTGCTATTTGTTTATATCATCACTGTTGTTGGCTACCTGCAAAGTCTAGGCAGCCAGACATGGCAACTCTTGGTGTTGCGAATTGGAGATAAAAGGAGGGCCTTTCCAGTATAGTTTTGCTCACTTTGAAAGAGATCTCTTACTTGATCCTTCGGCCTAGAAAGTCGGCAACATCCTGCGATATCACTTGTAAACATATAATTGCGTTCTTCCACTCATACAGGGTTACCTTCTTGCGATCATTCGTAGCCACCAATGAATTTCCAAACCTGATGCAGCAATTGTGACAGAAAAAAACATGGCTTGTTGGGGATGCGCACGTAGAGCTACATGGTGACCAGGAGTGTACACAGTTGAACACTGCTCCATGCCCGGTCAAGTGAGAGCCAGGTTGACGAACTGAGTGAAGGGCTTCAGCATGAAGGTCAGAGGCTGCAATTGCAAGTTGTCGTCCCTCGGCGCTGTGGCGAGGTACTCGGTCGGATTTGCCAAACATGCAGTGTTTCAATCATTCACTGGAGCGAAGCGTAGTGCAACTGAATGAAGATCTATTCGTTGTTGCCATTTGGCTGGTTCCCCATGGTTCTCCACCCTGTTGGCCAGGTCTGTGATTCCAGCAGACCGTCCACGTTGACGGTTCATACCCATCTGCCGCGACCTTAAACAGCCCAAATGGATTGTAACAGTAACAACCCACCAACGCATATCTATCTATCCATCCATCCATCCATCCATCCATCCATCCATCCATCCATCTATCGGTTTACATCTGATATTTACTGATTCATCTACTTGTCTATATCTGTTTCTGTGTGACTTCGTTTCCCGAGTTCTCCAACAGATCAACTCGAGGAACAACCCAACCGGCTGCCAGGCGGCAGGACGGACACCAGCTTCTTGGCGGTCTCGCTGGGCGACACCTGACCGCGCAGATCGTCCAAGGCTACAGATCCAAAGGCTCCAATGTCCAGGGGGTTTCACCTCTCCACTAAGGGAAGGAGGTTTCACAGGGCATACTAAGTGGTAGGGGACCCCTCCAAAGTGCTTGGATTCTTCTTTCTTTTTCGCAAAAGGGGACCCCCTCCTTGCTGCTACTTGCAGATGGCTGATCCCGACATCACGTTGGGTGATGTTCCTGGTAGTGGTTGGATTAGTAAAAACGGTTAAACATGGGTGATAACTGGGGGTACCCCTATGACTTGAGGCACACGCGACAACAAAAATGTTATCTAGCTATAGCTCAGGACACACTTGACCACCTGCGGTTACGCCCATAATTCGGGGCTTGGGCCCCCACTGGTAGTTGATTTGCCTGGGACCTCCTGGTTGGTAGTTGGCTCTCAACGGAGTGGTACAATTACGCCATCAAATGGGTCATGTTTAGTGGGGAACCCTCCCAATTGGGTGTTTCTCATGACTAGTATTGGATGATTTGGGCGGTCCCAAATTCAAAACACCACTTGGGGCTTCATTCTGACATACTCTCTGGTCAAACACAGCTGGGCGTATAGTCCAAGAGTGATTTTCCATGGTCCACTTAACTGAGGGCATACCATGATTGACCCTGACCACGTATGGTTACGCGCTTACCATTACCAGCCATTCTCTGTGAGTAGTGGCCATTGCATAACCATTGTCAACCATAAGTAACTATTGTTAGCCGTCGTCAAGCATAACTACACTTGTCAACCATCGTCGGCCGTTTCACTGACTAGTTTTAAACACATCTAATCAGTGAACATCAATGGGTCATCATTGACCATCATTGACTGATTAAGCATGAACTGATAATGGTTAATGATGAACCATTGAATGAATAATGATTAAAGGAACTGATAATAAATCTTACCTGATTAAATGAATGATTCATTGAATCCAACAGCCATGATTGCCCATGAACCGTTCATATGCAGCATACTTGACCGCCAGTGCTTGGATGTGCATCCCCACTCTGGCCACGGTCAGTTCGGGCTTAGTTCACCTACCTTCCAGGGCTCTTTACCACGATATCCCAGTGATCACCCCAACTCCACATCCAAGTAGTTCGCGATTTTTGATCAATGGTTAGTGACCAGTGTTCATCCTAACTGCACATGATCATTGATGACTATGGTTGGATCAACAAAGGACCTATGTATTATCCAGTGATCTAATGTTATCCAGTGGTGGTTAGATCAACAAATCACCATCATGATCTGTGTTAGAATGTTAGATCAACAAATCCCGAGATCCTTGGTTGATCAACCAACAAATCACCATCATGTTGGATCAACATATCACCAACAAATCACCATCATGATATATGGTTTATCTAACCAAT
This sequence comes from Symbiodinium kawagutii, assembly GCA_009767595.1. Classification (NCBI taxonomy): domain Eukaryota; class Dinophyceae; order Suessiales; family Symbiodiniaceae; genus Symbiodinium; species Symbiodinium kawagutii. The sequence continues at coordinate 3,268 of VSDK01024407.1, forward strand.
CACCTTATGTATTATCCATGATGCAACCATCAGGACCTATGGATTATCCAATTGCATCATCCCAACATTGGTCCCTTGGTTGATCCAACCATCCCTGGAACCACTCTGCGACCTTCTCGTGGATCAGCTCTGGGTCGGACTGCTTCAAGGTTTGGCACATCTTCACAGCACCTCCACGCGGGTGAAGCATCACATGGCTATGGGTCAGTTCACCCAGCTAGTCCCCCTAGGTACCCCTGGTATAACCATTGTTTTCCTCGCCATTGTTGGGTATCCTACCCCTGAGAATTGATGGTTATTGACCCACAACCACATCAACCACAATCATGGGAAACAAGGATCAACGCTGGTGGATGATTGTTGAGAATGGTTATGCATGGTTCAGTAGTGGCTAGTAGTGACTAATTATTATAGTGGTTGATCATTTGGTCAACCATGGTTACTAAAGGTTGCCAATGACTGATTAATGCTTGGCTTAATGGCTGATCCTGCTGTAGAGAAGTGCATGCTAATGTTGATTCTGGCTGTCCTATTCATATTCATCATCACGATTAATCAGCATCAGCATCAGAGAATCAGAATCAGAATCAGAATCAGAATGAATAAAAATAGTAATAGTAATAACAAGAATAAGAATAGTAATCATCATCGTCAACATCATCATCATCATCATCATCATCATCATCATCATCATCATCATCGTCCTCGTCATTGCTCTCTTGATCATCTTCAACCTCGTTGCCAAGTCTCTGTGGTTCCTCTTACTTGATTTGTCACGCAAACCACTCACCACGACGTGGCACCGCATCACCATCCAGTGGACCATCCAGCGACATGACAGGATATCCTTCAGTTGATGAAGCCTCAATTGGCCATCACCAACCTTTACTGCACCGTTAGTGACCATGGTGAACCATATCGTCAACCACTTATTTGTCATGACTAGCCGGATTAGCCATAAAGTTCGTACGTGGCTGGGTCGATGCCAAAGCCCCTAAAAACATTTTGTTCGTCATGAGAACGTGGCATTCTGTATCAGGTGGCGTGCTTGATGGGTGACCTATCCTTTGCACCCCCAAGAATCACGTCATGGCTCAGGCTTCACTGGGCCATGGGATTCCCAGCAACAACCTTGGCCTTGCCCGTGCTCAAGCACCGGCCGAGCTACGTGGAATCATTATGATAAATTGGTTTTCAGAATCAACTGATCTCATGAGGTGGTTTCGACCTAGCCGCTTTGGGGTACCCCAAGGCTATGGTTCCTTTATCACTATTTAAATGGTAAACAGAAGGATGATAACTTCGGATACCCCTATGGCTTGAGAAACACCCTCATGTGGGGTATTACATCATGCTTCAGAAGCCTCAAATGAGATCAGCGAATCTGAGTCGCTTTGCCAGGCGAAATTGTGCAGGGTCAGAACTTCCTACGCCCGACAAAATCAATGGATTTCCTGCAACCACCAGCCTTTCTCTAGGATGGGGAGACCCTCAGTTCCTGAGCAAAAGTCACTAATTTTCCAAAGGTTCAGAAAAATTTGACCCTTCAAAACACTATCAATGGATGTTGGTTCAAACCTGCACCACCGCTGCCAGATCGCCTGAAGATCCAGTGTGCAGAATCACCACCTGAACTCCCATCTTTTTGAGCTTCGCCAAGGGCTCTTCGGGCTCTCCGGTGCATGTCAATCCAGTTTCCTGGTCGGAGCTACCAGTGATGCCAGGGCTCACTTGAGAAGGCAAACAGCATGGACAGACATAGATGGACTTGTACATCACTAGCCGATGTACATGTCAATTCCTCCAAGCCGGATAAAGATGTGTCCCTACCCAAAACAAGAATGCTTAGAAGGCGGGGGTACAACCTCTACACCCAACCTTTACGCGGAACCATGGCATTGCTTGAGCTCCGAAGGGATGGCGCACCAGAAGAGCAAATGAATGGTTTCCCACGATAGTTGTTACCTTGGGTCTGAGTGTCCGAAATGTTCGTCACTTCGTAGTTGCTCATCGTCTATCCATGTCTATCCTGGATTCGACCATTAGAAACTGCAAACATCCCAGTGCTTTTCCGAATGCACTACTGGTGACGAGTTGAATCAAAAATCCTGACAAAAACCATGCAAAAACTGGTGCAGGATGCTAGGCCTGTTAGGCATTTCTCGGGGAGTGAGGTCATGTTGATTGCTCTCTCGTAATCTAACATGGCTGGAACACTTACCATTCGGAAGGAACTGGGACCATTACATTTGCATTATCACTTCTTTGCATGAAAATCTCTGTCATTCCAAAGATCTGTTGATTTTCCATCCACCACCAGTTTGGAGGTCTTGGGCTGAGCTTGGAGAACCCAAGGGAACCAACAAACACTGTACCCCAGGCCAGCCCCTCCTTGTCGCAGAATGGATCATGACTCTCGTTGCTGTAGGCCTTTCCATGGCACGGCGCATCAGTGATGATCACGGCCAACTTCTGATCTGCTTTCCATGGGAGGTGCGTAGCAGCAATGAGAGCGCCTCCGACGCGCAGCTGATCCCCCATGGTACGGGGTCTGCGCTTCAGCAACCATTGGATCTGCCATACCTGTAGCCATTGGAAGCTAAGTACTACGTGGGATGATCATCCGAGATGTCAACTGGTGCAACACCAGAGCCTTTCACAACAGAAAAGACCAGAAAGGCGGATAAGAAGAGAAAACTGATTGATCCATAGTAGTGGCGGTTGCACGCTGTACAGGACGCACTTGAAACTGAGAAGTATCTCTGGACAAGCCATTTTCACCTAACAAACATCGACACAGCGATGTGCGTTAAAGATTGCAAACATGGGCTCTTTCGCCAGACAGAGAAGGTCCAAGCAAAAACGACAGCCTTGCAGGCTTACTCAGAAATGGTGGACATTCCTATGTAAAATGGTGGTTTCACCCCAGTGATGTCTTAATGCCGAGACAAAGTCTCTAAAAATGCTGGCGTCACCGCAAAAAAGATGGTGGTTTCAGCCAACATAATGATCATATTATAGCTGATGATCAAGGGCTACCATGATTTGCAGAAGCCATGTGACCTGCCCGTGCCCTGCCCTGCCCTGCCCTGCCCCGTCGGATACCGTTGGAATGTGTGAGCAACGTTGAAAAAATTAGAATGTCGTGAGGACTGATTCATTAGAGAAGATTTGGATAATCCTCTAGACCAGCCAGTAAAGCTGTGGAAATATGAATCAACAACGATGATTGACACTGCTCACAGGGAAACATAAAAAGGGCTTCACTCTCAAGCGAATCATCCAACGAGATACTACCCAAATTGGATGGACCCACTACTTCTATAGAGATAGACATCCATTTATGCATGAGACCTACACATGTATTTGTAGATTGGACACCTTGCGTACATGTTAGCATCTTCTCTTCTGCTCCACTTAGTTCTCTGTGTTGTGCCACAGGCAAGTTCATGGGGTAACATTTGCAAAACGCTGGGCAAGACCAGTCAACAATGGTTGAGACTGCTTGATGGCGGATAACAATGCCTACCAATGGCCAAGCTTGTTAATGTCAACAATAAAAATTCATCCTGGTGAACACTGATTGACAATCAGTTCTTATGCTGCTCGAGAATGGCTAATAATCAATGGGATCAGAACCATTGTGCAGAACTGGTTGCAACAGTGTATACAGCATTGTGCATGGACACATATACAAGGTGGGCCCCTTAACTACAACTATAGTTAAATAGCTTGTTAATCAGCTTATAACCAGGGGGGCCGACCTTGTAGGCTATTAACATCCAATTGGATATACAATGAATACAGCCAGATACCGGTCTAACCATTGTGTACAATGGCTAACACTGCCTCAGAACCATTGTTAGTAGCGAGGCTCTACTCACGACGCTTTGGGATGAAGTACCCTGGATTTGGGTAAGCAGTGAATAAACAAAAACAAAAAGTCAGCTGGTGACTAGTGGTCAGCAGTTTGAACAACTACAGTAATTCATTGTCAATAAGAACCTTAGTTACTCGTGGTGAGTACTAGTTCGCAGTGCCGAATCATTAGCGAGGCAAATATTCTTTGATAGTGACCAACAACAAGCATCAGGAGCAACCAATAGCGACATTATGGTGATCCTGTCATGGTATCCAATATTCCCAGCCATATTGTCTAAATATGTGTATATATGTAAATATATATATATATACATATTTAGACAATATATTCAAAAAAATGCATATAGCGTTTCGCATCTAAAACTATATATAGACATAAAATAAATATGTACGTCTAATATCTGCATCTACACCTAGACATGAACATAAAATAAATATGTACGTCTAATATCTGCATCTATATCTAGATATAGACATAAAATAAATAAAATATCTACCTATAATATATATATATACAGATATATAGACATATCGACACATGCGTAGCATTTTCAGAGTGAACCATCGTGAACCATTTCAAATCAAGCCGAAGGGGTGCCAATCCCAAATTGTGAACTAATTACGGAGTGACAACAACAGATTCACCAATTATGAGTCAAATAATCTATTGTAAATAAGTAAACCAAATTCTTGATTCACTAATTAGCAACAAATTGTGAATGAGTAAACCCAGCAATTGTTGTTGCTTGTGAGTTTGTGATAAACCCCTACAACACCCATCCGCCACCCAACAATAGCTCGCTCCCGGCAGGGTGCCTGTCATTTCTTCCGGCACCGAACCACCATTGCCCAAAGGTTGCCTTGGAGGAAAACAACGAATCAGCATTTCATGGCCGCTCAAGAATGTTTCGATACGTGGGCATTTCACTAAGCCTACCCTTCCAGTTGCCATTATAACAGGTAACTGACCCCAAACAGCAATGGTAGAAACCAGCTGGTTACCTACTATAGAGGTAACTGGAAGGGTAGGGTAATATAATCAAGACCAGTTGGCATGATAATGAGAATTATGTCACTGGTTTGTTGGCTAACCGACCTCTTCCCTGTTCATCGGTCATGAAGGGCATCCCGATTACAAGCATCGATCAACTGGACTTACCAGCGATGTGCGACCAGCAGAGATGCTGCTTATGATGGTCCAAACAAAATATACATGTATGCGATTTTTTTCTTTCTGCGTGCCTGAGGGGGTATTCCCCCGTGCGGTACATGTATGCGAATAAATAAGTAAATAAACAAATGAATAACTAAATAAATAAATAAGTAAATAAAAATATATGTATATATTCATTTATACAGTGTGTATATATATGCATACACAACCACAAAATACAAGGCGCCACCTTTACTTTTTTGCAAGAAAAATACCATCGTCGTAAACAATTTGACCCACGTCAAGACCACCATGATGTGAACTCTGACCTGGCACCCTTTTTCTGTTTTGACCATGACTTAAATCAAGTCGCAAGTGAAACTAACATAACTAACCCTTTTTGGAAGTATCTCCCCCGTGAATACCACTACTTGTGAAGGAACCAGGCAGCACAAGGTTTTTGTACACTTGCACCACTTGCTGTCGCACTTTCACTGCCATGCCCCGTTGTCTCGGTCCACTCGAATTGTGGGTATTCTGAGACTTCAAAATCCGATGCTGAAACTCTGAAGCATGTGCATCAGTGGCTATGTATTTATCTGTGACACTTTGCATCTGCAAATTTTGGCAATACCTCTTCCCCTGGTGATTTCATGGATAGCCGATCGTCCTCATGCCCTTCACACACTTTGGTTCAGCCCAACAGTTCGATTTCCACGCCTTGCCGCCCTGATACTTGATCCATTGCATGATTTCATTCGTATCCTTGGTGAAATGTCCTCCCAAGTTGAACTCGGATTTCGCAATGGCTACGTCATGCCTCTTGAAGAGATCTTTGCCTGGGCAGAACTAGGAGGCGGGACTTCGGTTCTGAAACTTAGCTCCTCCAGTAGCAATAGAAAATGACTATCCGTCCACAATAAAGTATATAAAATATACGGTGGCTTCAGTACAGGATGGGAAACTTCAGTACAGTACGGGAAACTTCAGTACAGTACAGTGTGTGACTTCAGCGGAGTATGGGACTCCATTGCCCCGTGGAACTTGAGTAGTATGGGACTTCAGGATTCAGTGCGGAACCGTTCAGCATTGTCCTTTCATATACCCAATCCCACAGCATACCATTGGTCCACCCAACTTCAAAAGCAGTCCACCAACAACTGGGTGTTTGTCAAAATAGGGTACCCCCAAATCATCCCTTACTAATCATTGATGATTAATAAACCAACCATTTGGAGGGTTCCCTATGGCTTGGGAAACCCCCAACTCACTCAACAAAGCATCCGGCGCCTCTGCCCCTCCCCAGGTCCCTTTGGTGCCTCCAAACACAGAGACCACAGGACGGTTCAGGCTCGCGGTCTTGTCGTCCCAGTCGTTGTACCCAACTGCGGCCATCCTCCGCGGCAAGACGTGGCTTAAAAACTCGATATTTGGAGAAGAACCAGAGGGAAAAACACAAAAGCAACTCTGTGATGTTCTGTTGCCAGCACAAGCTACAAGGCTAGAGAAGGATGTGAGAAAAATGGGCAAAAAAAACTGATGATGACTCTGATATAGATTAGCAATCGCCCCGAAAACTGATTCGCCAGTCACTCGAAAATGCACGCATCCCAACAGCCAGGAACACATTCCTGGACCGCTGGCTGTGCATCTTTATGCACGGGCAACTTGATGTATGTATCTATCCATATATATATATATATGTGTGTGTGCATTTAACTAAAAATAGGTTTATATATATATATATAGGTAGAGCATGGCCACTATTACAATCCAACTTCTCGCATATTGATGCTATTCATCTTCATATTCAGCTCCAGCGAACCCAATGCCCAAACACCAGTCAACCCGTCGCAGAACTCCGCGCGGCCAAGCGTCTCGAGCTCCACTTTGGCGTTGGTCATGTGCTTCAGCTGCATGCCCTTCACAGCATCCACAATGTTGCGGCAACTTTGCTCAGCCTGGGAGATCTGTTCCTTCATGCCTCAGGAAGCGAAAAACCATAGGGAGGTCAACATGCGAGGTCAAGATGCATATAAATGTGCATAAATACATACATACATACATACATACATTACATTACATTACATTACATTACATTACATTACATTACATTACATTACATTACATTACATTACATTACATAACATAACATAACATTACATTACATTACATTACATTACATTACATTACATTACATTACATTACATTACATTACATTACATTACATTACATTACATTACATTACATTACATTACATTACATTACATTACATTACATTACATTACATTACATTACATTACATTACATTACATTACATTACATACATATATATATGTACATATATACATACATACATTTATATATTTACTAATATAATGTATATACGAATATGTATATGCATACGTACAGAAAGAAATGAACGCGTATCGGTGTCCTTATCTATCTGTCCATGCATACATTTACATCCATACATCCAGCCATTCTATAGTATATACCTGGTGCCTGGTCCGAAAACCGACACTGTTTGGGATTATGACCCTCTTGAAATCAACTATCCTCTTCAATTCGGGATGAAGACGGGGGGTACCCCGAATAAAATTATATATATATGTACATATACATATATATACATACACATACATATATATAGTATATTTGTATAAATCTAATCACTTGTTGCTTGATTATTTATTCATGAACAAATAGATAAATCTATTTCCACTATCTACACACTCATTTGATGTGGCATTTGTACTTCTTGGATTTTCAGGCGTTTGCAAACGTTTGCAAACGGTCTCGAACACAGGATTGAAGATTGAAGATCTGGAAAAAACTTCTTAATGCAGGGGATCGAAGCTTGAAGATCAGGAGATAAGAATGGTGAATGGCTAAGAATCGTCAATGGCAAAGAGAGATTAACGGTTGTTTCTAATGGCCTCACCGTCAACGAATCAAATCACCCCTCAAGCAGCATGCCATTGCTTGGGCGGCAAGCAGCTCCGATAAAGATAGGTAGTCAACTAGCACCAGTTGTCAACTAGCAACAGTTGCCATGGGTTTTAGTACCAGACCCTAGGATTACCCATTGAAGCTGTGATGTAGTACGTAGGGCACTGTGATTTCTGCATGTTGGCACTGCATTGCATTGTCAGCCACCGAGGAGACATGGGCATCGTCGATCACCATTTAGCATGACGCGGCCATACACCGAGACAAAGTCTACGTGTTCATCTCTGGCAGATCTAGAATTATCATGTGCGTCAGTGTGATACAAATAGAATGCATAATATATGGGTCATACGCCATAAGGTAGATGTGTGTGTACAAGTGTAAATATACACATATGTGTGTGTGTGCATAGATATTGGAAAATACATCTGTACATGTATGTAATGTCTTCTTGATGCCTGTTGTCAGTTCTGTAGATGTTGCCGCTGCAAATTCTAGATGTGTTACTTGTTACTGCGTGCACACAACATATTGTTGTGCAAACTACACGGGCAAGGGTCAAAACCCTGCACCCTTGGTGAACATCTCAAAAAATAACAAACTAGTCTGACTGTTGAGATGTTCACCAAATGTCTAGTTGGTATCAACCCACAGCTACATGGCAGTGTGTCAAAACCCTTAGTCCCCTTGGTTCCCCTATCATTGACCATTGTTTCCCTA
>VSDK01024407.1:12065-27359 GCA_009767595.1 Symbiodinium kawagutii
TCCCTACAAAATTGTTGGTGAACTTATCATATCCTATCATTAACCATTAACCATTGGTTGGTTCGTTAACCTGCTTCACCCAGCTCGCCACATAGTCCCAACGAGATACTTCCAGTGTAGTCCAAGATGAAGCACAGTTGTGCACTGATGGACGATTGGCCTCGGTGGGCAACCACGACAAGGGACCCACAGCAACATGCCATATTTTGGGAGCGATCCCACGCGGAAAGTCACAGCGGAATGGCTGACGGATGATGGGTAATCGTCGGAGGCCTTGGGATACGCAGATAGCATGATTTCGGCACTTCAACATATTGGAGTGCAAGTTGCACAGGGTTTTGCCCGTCAAATCACTACAGAACCCTCAAGTGTAGTCATGGTAGCCATGTTGAACCTTCAGAAACGGTCACATAGTCGGGTACCGACTAAGTGAACCTACGGTGATAAGCATCAACCGGTCGTGCTTGGTGGTTTGCCCATCTCAAGGTTATGCTCATCCGTTCGAAGAGGTATGGTTCAAAGGGCAAAAACCCTCTTCATTGAAACCGCCAAGCAGATAGCCATTGTCACTGACCATGAATCATTCTTGCTGAACCATCAAAATTGGGGGTTTCTCAAAATAGGCGACCCTCAAAATGGCTGATTTATTACTAAAATTATCAAGAAAGGATGATGACTGGGGTACCCCCTATGACTTGAGAAACCACGACTTGGCCATGAATCATTTTGAAACCACCACAGCAAAAACACGCATTGGACATCGACGGCGCTGTTGTTTCAAGCTCTCTGGCTGAGAAACAACCGGCAAGACCAGGAAAAGACCCGGAAAATCATCACAACTATCCTATAGAATCTATTTTAAATAATGAAATCCTATAGACACTATTGTATAATGGGAAGATTTCCAACCGAATCCTATCGAATCCTATCGAATCTATGGATGATTTGATGTGCCTTGGATCGGTGAGGAGCTGCTGCCCATGACTTGCGCAGCATCGCTGGCAGCCGTCGCCAAGCGGCCCTTCTTCAGCTTGGGCACCTTGAAGGTTCCCTGAGGCCATTCGGAAGGTTGCACGAGGAGCACCATGGAATATCACCAACAAGGATGATCCATGTTGCTCCTGATACAGCTTGTTGCTTATATCCATCATCCTTGGTTATATCAATGATCCTTGGCGGATATAGCACCAGGATATAAGCAAGCATGATCCCCAGCTTTTTCGAAGACGGGAGCATGAGAGAAGCAAATTGTTGAACATTACATACGGAACTCTATTCCGATGTTGCGCGATCAAACACTGTCAACCACCATCAAACACCCCGAAGTCCTAAGCAACAGAAGCTGCATCTGACCCTCAAATCAGCTGCCTCCACTCTAGCAAGCAAACCCGTGAGTTTTTGACACAACTCGCCAACTTGTCGTGCCCAAGTCATGCCCAAGTAGCTTCCCGATATGGCACCACTACATTCAAAACATGCTATAAGTATGTAGGTAAGTCCCCACCTAACAACCAGAGGAATCGTGATAGCCCTTTTCTCTTCTTTTTCCTTCCTTGACCTTACCTTCCCTTCAACTCCTGATCTTCTTATCTTCAATTCCTGATATGGGTATGTGCCAAAATCGTTTTACCCCCAGCTCACCCATGGTTTCCATGTGTGAAATGGTCATTTCCTGGTGGGGCCCATGGGTTATGGCATGGCACATCCCCATCTTTCGCCGCTCGCTTCCCTTCCCGTGCTCGCAGAGGCACCATCTGCTTCTCGATGCTGTACACCAGGGGGATGTCCAGGGGGTTCACGCCCACCTCCTGAGCCAAGATCAGGGCTCCGGCGTAGCGTCCCGCGTTCTTCTCGTTGAAGGCTTTCTGGCGACGTCGGATCGGCAGTTCGTCATGAGATGAGAGAGCCCGGCATCCCAAAAAGGACCATGGCCATCGGCTTTTTCTGGGGCTAACCAATGCAGCAGAAATTCACCAAGGGTCGGGATAGATCTGGCAGTGACTAATACCCAGCAAAGGCTAGGAATGTTAGATCCAGCTCTTACTAAACCCCCATATTTCATGGCAAATCACCAGCTACTTGAGATAAACTCGGGATGGTTTACTGATTTGGATCTACCAAGTTCAGGATGCTCTTGATTGTCAAGGCTTTGGAAGTGGCAACTCATCTGCAGCAAGATCATGCCCTTGGCTTGAGAATCCCATCAGCATAGCTGGCTTGGGGGTCAAGGGACCCTCAAGCCGTCAGTTGTAATGGTGAACATTGGCCAATCATCAGCAATCATTGCGAAAGTTTCAGACCTTTCAGACCCTGCAGAATTCTACGAACTGTTGGAATCTGCGTTAAATGCCTCAGTGGATCCTTAAGTTACCATCAGTGGGATCTTTAAGTTGCCAGAACAGCCTGGTGAAGGAGTGGATTCCGAGCTCCATCAGCCAGGGTGCTGAGTCACTCTACATTCCTGTGGGTCGAAACCTCTCCGAACATGGGCATCATCAACCATAGTTCACTCACTAGTAGCCATTCTTCACCATCAACTAATCATGATCCACCGTCAATGAAACATCCCCATCAATACTTTCATCATCAGCTCAACCATGACCATCAACCCATCAACTCCAGTTACAACCAGTTGACCATCAACCCATCATGGCCATCAACTCCAGGGTTTCTTCCTAATTCTCCAGTTTCCCATCAACCCATCCTTACCCATCCTTACCCATCAACCCATCAACACCATCATGGCCCCTCCTTCCCCACCACTTCTCCCAGGTTTCACCGCGCCCAGCCAGGGCGCCCCCCCGTTCCTGCACCACCACCGGCACCGTGACCACCGCACCCACCACCGCGCCTGCAGCTCGTCGATGGCAAACTCCTTGGCGTCCTGGCCCGGCGGCACCTCGGGCTTCGTCGGCTTCTCCGGCGCCTCCTCGGGCCGTCCGAAGTACACGAACCACCTGGGTACGGCGGTGGCGCCGCGGTGAAGGTAGCCCGGCGAAGCCCTGGGTCAGGAACCTCCACCGTTTCGGACCCGTACAACGAGGCCGGGGGACCAGGTCACAAGTTTTGTACCTTTTTGTTGGAAGGCGAATTTCTTATGATGAATGGATGAGATTAGTAGATTTTGCGGAGTGTGATGTGAATTGAGGGCATGCCTGTATGCATGTATGTGCCTTGTCGATTGCATGCTTCGTGGAAAAAATGGCTTTATGATTGGCTGGAGAAAGTAAACCAAAATGGATGATTCTGAGCTATTGCAGGTCTCACATCACCCAAACTGACTGGTGATTTTTTGTGGACAGCCCCAGTTATGGCTGGGCACCACGTGTCGACTGGAAAAATGGTTTGCTGATATGATGACACCAACACTCTAATGCTCCACTCGAGGGTGGCAATCTCCCACAAATTCTTCCCCCAGAGATCACGTTTACGTGGTCGCTCCTCAGGAATTGAGATTCTGAACTGCCAGCTCGTCGGAAAGAACATGAGACACTAATGAACTAAGACCGTTCGCAACATCCGTGACTCAAAGCATCAAATATGGAACCCTGGCCCCAGAAGCCCCGAGAAACGCGCTGTTATTCCGTCCCATGCCAATTGGTTCATGACGAATGGTTGCTACGGGTGACTGCACACAATGTCATAGCCAAGAAAAATACCAAGGAACCAAATGTGGCTGAATACTTGGATCTATTGTTCTCAAAAATGTGTTTTTTCTTGGGGACATCGACGTTGGAAAGCCTTCTAATTTGTTGTTAAAACAAGGTCTTCCCTGGTTGAGTTTTCCGTGAACCAGCCCATGAATTGTTCAAATCTTCAACAAACAAGATCAACTACTTGAAACAAGGTCTTCCAGATGTCTGTTGAAGATTAGTTGTCCTTTAAGACCTGGATTCTCAACTCTTCAACAGACATTCTCAACTCTTCAACCAGCTGGTGAATGACCAGCAGGAAAATGCTGGATGTGTAACACAGGAACTGGGTCCATCGTATAGTACCCAAATCATTGGTAACCTGCTGACTTGCCACGAGGGACACGCTGGTTAACATCATAGGGTGTTTCTCAAGGCATAGCGGACCTCCCGGTTATCATCCAATTGTTTAAACCTACACCAACCATTTTTTGGGGTCGCCTATCTTGGGTGGCCCACTGGGGCATAGTTAACCATGCCACAAGTGGGTAGGTGAACCCCTACAAAGACTAGTTTGGTCATACTTCACCAGGGGTACAGGGTATTGACCCACAGCCGCAAACATGTTTCGGCACTTAATGATGACTAAGGATCTTTCATGATGGTCAATGATGGTAGGGTTGATAATAGCAATTCAGATGTAATTAACTATGCAATAATGGCTTCTGGTTGATACACCTTGATAATGGCCACTGCCACTGTCATAGTGATGAAGAATGGCAACTCAAATGGGGATTCGCGCTGAAACCTGCGGAAACGATTCGAATATCCATCTCCCATGGCAAAGCAACAAGGTCGCTACTTGCCAAGATACAAGCACAGAAGCAGCAAGATGATGTCAATCACGATTGCCAGGAAAATGTAAAAGGTGGAGATGTCATTCAGAGGATTCTGGCAGCGAGATGTTCGGAGGATTCTGCAAGCAAAATGGTCCATCCACCACAACCAATATTGGGAGGTCTGCTATGATTGTAGTTCTTGACAGCGGCTTACTACACGGGCATGTGCCAAGCCATGTCGTGGCACTCCCAGTCAACCAATGGTTTCTATAGCTGTAACCATTGGCGAGCCATGCCTGGAGCCATTGGTTACCCGTCATGGCTTGGCACCGGCTGTGGGTCACTGCGCACTGCACTCCTCGTTCCCAGCGAACTTCCACTGGACGTCACTGGGAGCGGACGTCAGGACCCGTCACTGGAAAGCTGGCATCTGTGGGACCTCGACCCATCGTTGCCGCTTGGGTTGGTCGATGATGGCGTATCATGATGGATTAATGAAGAGTTCTGAGTTCATCCGTATCATAGTGATAGTTGATGGATTAATATTGTGATAGTTGATTATATGATTATAAATGATTACAAGATTATGTGAATTGATCACTTCATTATTAAATACAAATAAAAGTTGATGAGTAATAATGATTAAGTTATAAAGTTATTCATAATTCATAATAATGATGAGTATAGTTATCAACTTCATGACATTATGTATATAAGATTACTTCATGAGGGCTTACAATGATCGTTGGGCACTTCGTTTCACCGCACCCCGGCAGCTGCCTCTTCTTGGGCTTTCGCCAGGCAAAGCAACGACGCGAGCGCAGCAACGCGCAACATGGCGATGGCAACGCGACAGGGGGCACCGAGACGGGCAGCGAGACGCACCCGACAAGCCAACCTGCAAGCAACGGCAACGAACGGCCTGCCAGGTGAAAATCCAGAGGTAGAAAAGGCCTGCTTCTGCGGAAAGTGTAGCACAAATCTGTTTGTTGTGAGATGGCAGCATTGCTAACTTGGTATGGTATCACGCATTACGAATCGTATTACATTGCGCATCATACTATCTCATCATTTCCGAATCATGAGATTACCAGTGTGTACCTCCTGTGTGTACCTGTGATAGCATTAGGTCATGTTGTACTGGCACAACTGTGTTGAATTAGAATCAACTTTTCAGAACTAGAAAAATCAAAACATTGAGCTGTTTGAATTGGGATAGTTCTACTTGTGATCCACACCCTGGCATGTCGAACGGCGAAACACTGACATGGCAGTGGATCAAAACCCTGTACCCCTGGTTCCCATCATTAACCATTGTTTTCCCCATTATTGTTGCTTAATATTGACCCATAGCCACATGAACTCACAACGTCAGAATTCATGGCCCTTTTTCAGCAGGCCACCAGCGGTGTTTCTGCCCGCAGCTGGCAGCGCAACTGCTTCGCAGTGGCGTACCGTGCGGAAAATGCTAGATGACCCTCGCCATCCAACCCAGTTGCTAGCAGGGCACAGAGCAACGGATAGTAACGGATACATCGCATACTAATCGACCAAATAGATGAGTTTAGGTGACAAACCACAAGAAACCACTGCAGCATTTGCTTCGATGATGGTTGTGCATTTGATGTTGCAAAAATCGTGATTTAGGATTCTTCTATGTGTATCAAAAAAGCCAGCAGACAGGCTTGGGCTCTCAGCCCATCAATGCTGGCGCAAGCAGACACAAGCCCAGTGCAAACGCGACGGCCCGCAATGCATTGAGTTTTGAGGTGCTACTGACTTGGGCGCTACCAAAGAGTCCTTTTAACCGGTCTTTGGCTTCAGAAGTCACCTCGTTGATCAATGTTTGCTCGCAGGGCTTCTCGTCGCTGATTGCGCCAAACTTGATGTCGTCACAATAGTCGCTCTTGTGGCAGCCACAGCTTACGCCGGCGCAGGTTTCAGTTGCTTCCACCCAATCGTCTTTGCCGGAGCATGAAGACATGTCACACCCAGACCTTCCTTTCAGTTGGGCTGGAGGGGGGAAACTGTCCAGATACTGCCTTTCTCCATCGAACCACTCAGGCAAAGCATCGCTTTCGTTCTTGATACTGATCAAAAACTTCCAGCCCTCTACCTTCAGTCGGGGATCATCAAAGCGCCGAAAGTCTTGGAAATACAAACAATTTCCCGTGCCTCCTTGGTCGTGATATGATCCATGACTGTCCTGGCCCACATATGCAACTGGGTGCTTCGAGTCTACGAACTCCACATTTTTTCTTTTCTTGGTGTAGGAGCCACTATGCTGGTGATATCGCACCCTCTTGACCTTGTCATCCCGAATATGCACTGCCACTCTCTCCCAGTCTGCCCTGTGCTCACCATAGGTCTCGTCCATGATGCCACCAGCTTTCAGCTTCAAGCATGCTGCTTGGTGACTGTACCAGATCCAGTAGTCAATTACTACTACTCCGCCGCCACATTCTTCATAGTGATAGAAAATTGGAACCTCATCCAACTTCGACATGTCCGCCTCACAAATGGTCTCGTCATAACCAGCCTTGCGCTGCTCATAGACCGTGGCAGGGTGACCTGGCAGGCATCGTTTTTCGGTCACAGATGTCTTGTCAAGTCGAAAGACTGGTGCAAAACAGCTGGCGGTGGAGTGGTGACACTGGGCATCATCACCACAAAGTCCAGCAGCACTGCTCCACATTGCTGCGACACACCATGGGAGTCGGAACATGATGAAACTAAGAAGAAAAATTGCAGGGTACCTGCAAGTTTGAGCCCGCTGCGCAGCACGATGTGACCAAGTTTTCGGGATTGAAAACTGGAC
The DNA here is from genome assembly GCA_009767595.1 of Symbiodinium kawagutii. Classification (NCBI taxonomy): domain Eukaryota; class Dinophyceae; order Suessiales; family Symbiodiniaceae; genus Symbiodinium; species Symbiodinium kawagutii. The sequence goes on from VSDK01024407.1 coordinate 19,355, forward strand.
ACCTGTAGTTTCTATTGGTGCAACCATCAGTGGAATGAAACTGTGTGTCACTGTACCAGCGGATGATCACAATGAAAAACGGATGAATCCTCAAGTCATCCTGCAGTAAATGACATGTTGACCTGCACAACTGACCACTAGTAGAACTCCTCACGTGGAGATTCCCATGGAATTGCAGGCTCCCAAGCAGTGCTTTTTTCGATTGCGACACCGTGGCCGATGCTCAAAGCTTGGCGAAGTCCAGCAAAGCTTGTGCTACCTGGAAGCGCTGGTGAGGCTCCAACATGGCAGCTTTCATCTGTCAAAAGCAACCAACTCATTCCTAATCAAAGGTTGAGAATGATTTATGATGGGCAATAAGCTGGGGTTAGTTTATGGTCGATAAGCTTGGGGTTAGTTTATGGTCGATAGGCTGGGTGATAGTCTTAGATTTGTGTTGACGGGTGCTGAAAGTGGATGATTCGAATACGCTGTTTTTTGCAAACAACCATGCAAACTAGTCCCATGCTGGTAAGTGGCGAATCTGCATCTAAAGCAAGACATTGGGTATGATTGGCGCTGCTCGTTAGATTCGTTAGATGATCAAATATGCAATGACAATGCCTTCTTTGCAATGCCCAGAGGCAGAGCTGATCTTCAAGTGACTGTGGTTCTAAGGGCACTTCGCCAGGTTGCAGTGCCCATCAAATGGGCATGTACTTACGGATGATTCATGATGCTTAACGGTGGTTAATACTGTAGTGGTGAATGGCGCTTCATAGTGGCCAATGGTGGTTGATGGTGCTGAACCGTGCTTTGGCACATCCCCGCACCGGGAGAACAGCCATGGTATGTGCCAAGCCATGGTCGTGGTACCCCCACCGCAAGCGTCCCGGACCTGCTCCATAGCCGAAGCCTCCTGGAACACGTACCAATCGCAGTCCAAGGCCTACAACGGTCGAGCGGCATGGCTTCCCACAACCATCTGCGACAAAGTGGGCCCCCAACTGCTTATAAGTTGGGTTATAACCCCTATAACTGGTAGTTAACCCCAAAATATGATTGGTTTATTGATATAAAGATTTCATAAAGGATGATTTGGGGGGACGCCTATGGATTGACAAACCTCCATATGCGAATCTTGTCTATAAATGGTGTACCCCCAAAGCCATCTGGCTCAAACGTCATTTGGTTCAGGGTCTTGGGCGCCCAGGGAAGAGCTACCAGGTGGGTTCTTCGTCTAATACCACTGCCTAACCAGTGGGCCCAGGCTTGCATCCGTTGCCTGCTTCCAAAAGCAGAATCGTTGTGTTTGCATTGGGATTGCCGGGATGTCAGCCTTTTCGTGCTTGTCCCATGAAGCCGAACAGGCCTTGTTTGATGTGGTCAGTGATGGGAAGGTTTTCGTTCATGATCGATTGGACCTATGGGAGGGTACACACATCCTACACCTTCGTGTCGGTGAGAAGAAGGTTGGTACACATGTTGAACATGAATGTTTCCTTCTTGACCATGGTTTGCCTGATTCACTTTCAGGCCAGCCACCAGTGATTGGTCAGGTTGCTAAGCCGGTGTGCCAATTCGACTTGCAGCTCTTGGTGAGTCCTCATTGGGAAATCAAGCCGGGCATGGATCTTGCTTGTAAAGCTGTTCTTTTCAGATGTGGGGATTCCAGGAAAGCGATGGTGAGGACTAGCCTCAACATTTGGATCAATGCTGTCAGAACCGCTCAACTTTCCTATGGGTTGGTTCACCTGTGTAGTGGGGCTTTCAATGGGTGGCATCAAGCGTCGAAGCAACTGAATTCCTGTGAACACCACCCGAAGTGCACTTGGTCGGTTTCAGTTGACAGTGATCCTGAGGTATGTTTTCATGCTTCACTCAATGCTGCTTGCGATGTCATCACCAAACCGTATTTGGGATTGAACTTGCCGTTTGAGGAACACCTAGTGGTTTGCATGGAGGTGAGTGACCCACGATGGATGGCCTGTGTTCATGATCAGGTCAATGTTGGATGGACTGCAAGTTTTCCATGCCAACCATTCTCACGAGCCAATCGATGTAGGACAGGCATCAATCATGAAGGAGGTCGTGTCTTCTTTGATGTTTGCAAATGGGCCCGATTTGCCAGGCCATTGTTTGTGGGACTGGAAAACGTTGATGAGATCAGTTCAGGGGAGCACATGTCAATCATCAAGTGCTTCATCAAGTGGGCTGGCTACGTGTTGCATTGGACTCAGGTGCATGATCACGTGAACATTGCCCCATGCCATCGCAGACGGTGGTTGGCTGTCATGGTTCGTGCCGATGTTGCCAGAGATGAACCGTTGATCCTTCCCCAAGAATTTCGCATGGAGTTGAAAGATGGTTGGAATCATGACATGTACAAGTTTCCCATCCCGCAGTCGATGAATGACCAGTTGAACCTCCCTGAGAATCTTTTCCATGCCTATGGGGTTACTGAGTATTTGCCACCTGCCAAGCGACCGTCAGGGGATGAACCTCTTACATTCCAAGAGGTGTTGAAACTGCGACTCACGGATGAACACCAGGATTTGCCAACACTGGTTGCGAACTATTCTTCTCAACATTTGCTGCCAATCAAACATGTTTCGAAGGCTGGATTGTATGCTGACCTTGTCCTGTCGGAGCAAGGTGTTTTCCAATTTCAGTCACCGATCAGGTGGGCGGCGCTTTTGGGGAATGTGTTTGAGTTACACCTTCCACAATCAGTGAAGGACATGTTCCATCAACTTGGGAACGCAATCTGCGTCCCACAAGCAGCACTTGCTTTGTTGGTTGCCCTGGATGCCATCGATATCCATGACAAGTTCTTTTCAATCATCGATGATGCCTTGGATGTGTGGAAATCGAAGCTTACTGCTGACTTTGCTGTGTGCTTTGAAAATGCCCATGGTTACTCAGTCATGCATGTGGGGGACTTTCTCAAACACCACGTTTCCAAGTGTGGCCTCAACTGTATCGATGCGAAACATGAAATGGTGATCAGATGGGATAACGGAGCAACAACAACTTGCCAATTTCCTCTGGGGGCTGAGACATTTCGGCTTTTCATGTGCATTGGGATCCCACCTCATTTGCTGAACTTGTTTGCGGTGGTGGATGCGGAAGGCAACACGTATTTTGGTCATCAGATCCTTCCACTTGGTTTGAAGACGGTGAAGCTATTGTTTCTACCTGCTGCCAAACACATGGTTCCGAGAGGTTACGGTGAGAAAGCCATTTCTGCCACTTTGAAATGGGAACCCCAAGAAGAGGATGATGATGAGGAGAAATCCCCGCTCAGGAGGGTAAGCCAACGAACTGCTTTGATGATCAACATGGTGGTTTCTTTGCCCAATGGAGAGGACCGTGATGTGACGATGCCCGACTATGCTACGTTCAGAGATGTGATGCTGAGCTGCGGTTTTGATGTTCATGATTTGCCTTTGGTTGAAGTGTGGAATGGATCCAACCCATGCCTCATCGAAGACAATGTTGCCAGCTTCTCTGATGCACATATCACTGTCACGTGCCGCACACTAAGACATGTTGATGTGAAACCTGACCACAAAGTGATTGAAGTCATCAAACCTACGGGATTCACAGTGTTCCTGGAATGTGACCAAACACAGAGCATTCGTCAACGGCTTCTGGATGCGGCCTTCCCTGAAGCCTTGGTAAACAAAATCAAAGCTACCATGAATGGACGTATCATTCCAATGGACACCATGATTTGGGACTGTGATGCTGCACCAATTCGGCTTCGTGCATTTCCATTGAAAGGGGGAGGAGCACCAAGCTCTGCCAAGGGGGGCTCCAAAGGCAGTTCCGATCCACTGCAAGCAGACGACCCATGGGCTGGCAAGAGGCTCCAACCGCCCAAGATTGGTGTGAGGTGGGACCAACTCAAATTGGTTGACAACCATCCGTTTTATTGCAAGACCTCGGGATCACGACTCAACCAGGTGTCTGTTCTTCAACTGGGACCACAACAGAGTGGCATTGTGTTTACCACCAAGACTGGCCTCATGTCCATTGAAGCTGTTTCTGACAAAGGAACCACGGTTGTGTTGCTTCCAGCAGCCAAAGGTGTGGGTGAAATAGGGCATTCAGACAAGTTCACCCCTTTGAAACCTAGACAGATCATGGTCAAGGACTCCACCACTTCAACACCCTACATGCGGTTGGTTCTTCCGGTTCTGCTGAAAGGAGAGCTTGACTTCAAAGTTCATGAACCATCAAATGTGATCAGTGTGGATGCTTCACCATTTTGCGAGATGCTCATTGAGGTTCATTCTGCCATCATGAGTCAGCCAACCTTTGCTTCCATGACAGAACATCCTTTGGAGGGGCTGAAGCGCATTGTTGCTGGCATTGGTATTCCTATGACGGAGGTTGCGGTTTATAGCCATCGGCATTTGCAATTTCATGATGACCATGGAGTTCACCAAGCTGTGCTCAAGGTTCCTTCTGTGAACCTTGTGACCATGTTGAATGTTTCCGGTAAGGGGGAGCTGTTCACTCGACAGTACATCACCGAAGATACCAAACCATGTCATTCAGTGATTCCTCGTTTTTGGCCGATCACGCTTGCTGACCTCCGCAAAGCCCTGCAGTTGGGGCAATCACTGGAAGATGGTTTCCGGGGGATTGCTTTGTCTCGAAGAGGACTGGCCATCAGATGCGACAACAAGATCATTGCGAAAGCTCGCAGTACGATCATGCAGGGTGACGCCAGATTTACCTCTGTGAATTCTGATGTGGTGGTTCGGGTCACGTTTTTGGCCCAGGGATTCCCTTTCCAGTTGAGCCATGATGCTATCATCAATGCTACGAAGCAGGGCACAGGAATCCCACCGGTTCCACTTAGGAGTTTTCGCATGGCTGGTCTACTCACATGGATCCTGGGGTTTGAAACTGCACCCACTACTTTACAGTTTGCTATCAAGTTGGATGGTGCAGTCCACGAAGTGTTGCTCTCCCCCCAAGAGAACTCCAAGCCAAGCAAGCAGGTCAAGAAGCAGCTCAACGACAAGAAGGGTGGTCGAAAGGAGAATTTTCCACCCAAACCACCTCGATCTGTGACCAGCATGCCGCAGGCCCCTTTGCTCAACCAAGACGATGCAAGGATTTCAGCCCTTGAGAAGAAGGTTGCAACCTTGGAGGTCAATCAATCGAAGCTGTCGGATCGAATGGATGGCCGTTTCGACCAGATGGCCAATCAGCTGCAACAGGTCTTGGCAGCGGTCTCAGGCCCCAGTTCACACAGTGGTAGAGCAAGGCCTGAAGGACCATCAGGCGAGACACCGCCGCCGAAGGACCGCAAGACATCTTGAGGATGTCAACATGGGCCCGGACTTCTCCGAGCTGTTTCTCACGTGTGTGTTCACATTGTGGTTGACAGAAGTGGGAGGTCTTGGAAATACCTTCCTTGCAACCAAATTGATGGGTTTGCTTGTTTGTTCTCTCAGTCTTGGGACTTTGTCATCATCCTCGTCTCCATTGGGATCATGGGGTTTGCTTACTGGATGCGGGGCTTTTGTGGTTGTGACATGCAGTTCCAGTCCTATGCCTGTGAGAGCGACATCCGATGCTTTCTGCATTGCTATGGTTTGAATGGGTTTGGTAAGTTTTGGAGCATTCACCAGACCTGGTTTTCTTCGCTCCAAAGTTTGGCTCTTGCTGTGTGCAAGATTTTTGTTGTGATGATACGATTTGATGCTACTCTTGGTTTCCCCGGCGAAGGACCTTGGAGTGTAGCGAGTTTGAACATTGGTTCACTGGAGAAACATCCGGAAGCGGTACTCAAAGGGTTTGATTGTCTCTTGCTTCAGGAGACCAGAATCACAGATGGAAACCTCAAACACCTTTCTCATGTTGCTGCTGACAAAGGGTTTCAGTTGAACTGTGGGCCTACAATGAAATACCTGGCGAGTGGCTCACCAGAATGGGGCGGTGTGGCATGCGCAACCACACCTGGGTCTTCAAGGATTTACACCACCAATGATGATTGCACTGGTATCTATGCTTCACTGCTTGCGACCAATCGTGTACTTGGGATGTGGGTGGCTGCCGACAATGGTACTCTTGTCCTTGTGTTTAATCTGTATTTGTTCTCAGGTGCTCCGAGTGACTCTGACAAACACTGCAGAAATAACACGCTGATACAACAGACCTTGGAGGTAATCGCTCAACATGGTGCCATCCCTGCCATCATTGCTGGTGATTTTCAAGACATGCCTCATTGCTATCCTGTGTTACGTGATGCATTTGCGGAGGGATTGTGGTTTGACATTCTCTTGCAACATGACGAACAAAACGGAATGTCACGTCCCACCACTTTTGCACGTGACAAACATTGGAATAACATGGAGTATTCTTCGTCCATTGATGGAATTCTGGTCAATCAGACTGCTTACAGATATGTGAATGCTGTTGAAGTGCAACATGCTTTGGGACTCCAACATGCCTATGTCATTGCTTCCTTCCAATTTGGGGATAACTGTGAACGACCTCGAGGGTACGTATGGCATCCGCATGCTGCTTTGGATCTCACAAAGTTGAAAAGCTTGCAACACCGTGACCAAATTGCTGAACAACTTTGGAATGATAAATATGAATTTCTTGCGAATAATGCGAGTACTGGCGATGACTTGCTGAATGTTTGCAATGATTTTTCGATCGAAGTTTTGATTGTTGCTGGGGCTACATGGAAGCACGGCAAACAAACGAAGGGATCAATGCCTGAGTTTTCAACGGAACCTCGGAGACATGCGAAATCTGCGGAGAAGGACCAAAACTGCAGACAATTGTCGAAGATTTCTAAAGCTATGGCTCGGTTGGATGATCTGGCTTTTAAGATTCATAACTGCCCTGATGGGTCCCACGCCTACAACATTGCTACAACTGCGTGGACCAGGGTGAGTCGGCTCCTCACTACAATGGGATGTGAGAACGTACCTTGTTGGCCTGTGCAAGATGACATCACCAGATACTGGGATTTTCTTCAAGATGAAAGAGACAAGGTTGTTCGGAAGATCCGATATCAACGAATTAAGAACTGGCGTAACAAGATTGCTGCTTCTGCTATGTCTTCAAGTGCTGATATTTTTCAATACCTCAAGAGGAAACACAATTTGCCTCAACACCATGTTACAACTGACTCGGAGGGAAAGCCATTCTATCAGCCACGTGATGCTCTTGCATTCGCCCGACAACAGTGGAACAATGTCTTTGATTTTCACCGGGAGCCAGTACCCACGGGACCAATCATGAGGGTCCTGGGTAATGATTTTGCCAGAATCAAATCTGATTGTACGTTGCCACCGCTCTGCGAAGACGACTTGCGTAATTCCATTTTGGACCGGAAACGTGAGGCAGCAGCTGGGGTCGATGGGTGGAGAACAGTTGAGCTACAAGCTTTGCCATGGCGTTGTTTTACTCCTTGGGTCATGCTGTGGACTGGGATTGAGGATGGAAGATTTCAGATGCCTGGGGTATTCAAAATCGCAAAACTGGTTATGCTGCCTAAGCCCGAGGCTAAGACCCTTCAGCCCATTCATAAACGGCTGATATCACTGCTGAATATACACTACTTGGCCTGGGCCCGCTCTCGCTTCATGCATTTGGAACAATGGCAGTTGCGTGTTCTACCCTCGAACATCATGGGAGGTGTCAAAGGCAAGAAGACCTCAGATGTTTTCCATCATTTGGCCATCATGACTGAGAGGGCAACCCTTGAAAAAGTGGATGCTGTTGGAATCAAATTGGATCGAACCAAGTGCTTCGATAGGATTTGTCCTAAGTTGATTGAGCAATTTGGAACTGCACTTGGTATCGACCCCAAGTTCTTTCGCGTGTGGGGCCAACTGTATGAGGGTTTCCAACGATATTTGTCACTTGGAGCCTTTATCGATGAATGTGCCTTGGCCAATGCGAACGGAGTTGCACAAGGAGACTCAGCTTCGGTATTAGCAGTCAACATTCTCATGACGGGATGGGCTCTGATGATGCAACGGTTCAG
>VSDK01024407.1:27601-40595 GCA_009767595.1 Symbiodinium kawagutii
GTTCAGCAACGTGCATGCTTTCATTTTTATTGATGACTGTTATTTGTATGCACAGCTTCAACATGCTGACCAGCTCAAACATGCAATTGCTGCAACGAAATTGTTTGACGGATTAGCTGGACAAGAACTCAACATCGCTAAATCTGCTGCCTGGGCCACCACTAAGGATGCAAAGAAGTGGGTGGAGTGTAACTTTCCTGCACTGCCTATCAACGATATGATCAACATTTTAGGATCTATGGTCAAGACTTCTCGTGGTACCAAAACTGTTGATGGTGCTACCCTCGCCTATGTCATGAAGACCACTATTCTGGATATTGGTTGTTTGCCCATTGACCTTGAGAAGAAGGGTTTCCTCATTGCGGCTAAAGCGGTGGCTAAGCTGTTGTATGCACCTGAACTCATGCCTTGGCCTAAACTTACTTTGGACTCCATGGTAACCACCATTGCTCGAGCTTTGTGGGGAAACCGGCCTCATTGGAGAAGTACTGAACTTTTGTATGCTACATGTACCAATGCTGCTACGACGCATCCCATTCTTGCCATTGCTTCCAGAATTTTTGCTAATATTTGTAATCGATGTAGAACTGATGAGAAGTTTGCTTGTTTATGGTTTGAACTTTGTCAAACAGGACGTGCAATTTCCAAGGGCTTGCTTGACACCTTCGTTAGAGCATGTGCGACCTTAGGCTTTGAATTTGTGCCTCCTTTTCAGGTGTCATTCCTCGGCATCCGTTTTTGTTTGCACTCTGTGTACCCGAAACACATCCGTAGAATCTGTAGGGTGGCATCCGCTCAATCGTTGTACAGTTCTGCCCTCCGTAGTGCCAGAAAAGACCTTGAGACTGGGCCCACTGGTATAATGGATGTTGAAATGACCCCACCGGGAACCCGCTTTGAGCCATGGCGACGTTTGTCAGGATATGATCCTGCCATAATACCTGGTGCTTTGACTGGGGCTGCACCCACCGCAGACAGATTATTTCATGCAAATTTGCTTGGATCTCAACAATGTCGTTGGTGCGGGGCTGAAAAGGAGACAATACAACACCTTGCTGGGAAGTGCGACAAGGTCAATGAGGTGCTGGGGCGTCCTCTTTTGCCTCTATGTGACCAACCTAACCTGGCTACTCATGGAATCTTTGAGGTTCCACACGCGGTGATCTCCCATGAACTGCGGCAATGGAATGGTGACGACCTCCCTCCACGTCAAGTATGTGACGAACAAATCACTTTGTGGGGCGATGGTTCAATTGCCAATGCTGACCACTTCTATTCCAAGACAATGGGGTTCGCGGTGGTTAATGCTGCTGGGGAGGTAATCTATCGTCATGGACTTCAAGATCCCATGGCTTGTTCCTTCAAGGCTGAACTATGTGCTTTGGTTGCTGCCTTCCGGATGCATGGACCAAGGATCAATTTTGTCACAGACTGCAAATCTCTGAGAAACGTGTTTCTGATGATACGCGATGCTGGCTATGTTCCGATGAATTTATCCTTTTCACACTGGTGGAAAGAAATTTTCGATGAAGCTGGATTTGGGAACATGTGCCGGCTTGCAATTACCTGGGTTCGGGCTCACAGGTTTGACCATTCTTTGGCTGGCATTGATATGCTACACCTTCATAACTTGTATGCGGATAGAGCTGCTCGTGAGGCAGCTTTGAGTGCGTGTCCAGTTGCTTGTCAAACTGTCAAGGCATGGAGACGAATGGTTATCACGCAACAAGCGTGGCTGTGCAGGCTTATGAAACTGATTACTGCTCAGAAGGACCTGGACAATGCTGCAAATTTGCCTGGGGTTGAGCCGATGCCTGATGATGTTTCTGGGGAACCTCTGGAACAACAATTGCGGAACAAATTCTCTGGTTGGGAATGGAACACACCTGTCCAGAATTTTGACTGGACTTGCGGGGCTATGCAAATCCCTGCTTCGCCTTCTTCGTGGAAATTTTCGTCTGCTGTTTGGAATTTAACATGTCAATTTTTCATGGCTTTGAAGTGGAGGGTGGCACAAGATGACAAGACCTCGATTTACCAAATTGCCTACCAATTTTGGCGATACACACCAACTGTGCCCCCCGCTGTCAATGATGCTAACTCTGGAAAATTCCTTTTATATGTCGACTGGTTGCGATTCTTCCTTAGAACGATGCAAGCTTGCGGGATCAATTTGATTCCACCTGAAGTGACCTACGATGGACGGAAAATCCACTACTCGAATGGGTACTTCCCGAAAGGTACCTTTTGCGGTGGAACTGCATACATGGAACCATCAGATCGTGTCGCCTTCGCCAAACTTTTGTTTCAGACCCCCACCATGTCCAGAGGTGCGAGTGGCTGGGGTATAGCTTTGGCTAGTCTTTCCTAAGTGATCAAATGACACTTAGCGCCAGAACCGACTTTGGCAGCAGAGCACAAATGGTGTACCCCCAAGTTGCTGGCAGTTTGCCTATCAATACTGATCGTTTGGTTAAGTGCTACCACCATTTAATGGGTCATGAATGATTCTAGGCTTAGCTAATCGTACATGTGCTATATGCAGGAGAGTAGTACGCTGGTTATCAGCTGTAAAAACTGAAAACTATGACATATTTCTATGATATACTATGATTATGTATGAAGCCAGCTAACTTATAGGTCATAAATGAGTCACAATCAATTACCCTCCTCAAGACTGAGCCTGGGTCCCGCCATGTTTGGAAATGAAACTGATAATCCAACCTGATCTGGGTCGGTCTATGTTTCAAGAGAAAAATGTGTCTATAAGAAGGTCTACATGTATATGTGTGTGCATATATATATATACATATATATATGTGTGTATTATATATATATATGTATATATATGCAACTAAGTATTCATCAACTCCGTGAGGTGGTGCATCATCATTTACATCATCAACATGAATATATAGATATATTTCGATATATACATGCGTATGTGTAAAACGTGGATGGAATGATGATACATGTGTATACATATCGATCGGTAGCCAAGCCCAGAATCGGCCCTGGACATTGGTGTAAAGGTCAAGTGATCAATGGGCAGATGACTTGATCTAAGGGATTGCTTGGTCAAAAGCTGTCAGAATGATCCCTCCAACTTGTTGAGCTCCAAAACTGCACCAGGTCGGTCCTTGGAACCATGAAATCTGCACCGACCCGTGGCCAGCGCCTGAATCTTGGAGCTTTTGCGGCACGCCGAGATGGCAAGCCACGAGTCCAAGGAGTCGGCCCTCACCACGGTTTTCATCTTGTCGTGTCCCTCCTGGTAGCACGCAGCCGGTAGCTGAGTGAGGTGAGACTGGGCTCCTGAAGTTGGTTGAGCTGATCGATTCAGACTTGGCTCAACATGCGTGTAGCTGTCATGAGACTGGAAGGGATTGTATTTGATTGGTACGAGTAGTTGTTTCTCACATCAAAGCTGACTTTAAACATTGATCGTGGCTGATTTGGCAAGGAGCTGTTGCAATGGGGGGCTTTCATCGTGAGATTAGAATGATGAAATCCCAACCATGGCAGAAGAACCCTGCGTAAAACTGCCCGGTTTAACCCAAGAACTGAGGTGATCTGAGTTCGTCTCTTGCCCTCCTTGGTTCCATGGAACACCAGCACCGGGCATTTCAGTGGCCCCAAGGCCACATCGAAGCGATAGTTCTCTTCCAGCTTGCAGTCCGCAGTGATCACCGGCACGAACCTCAGGGCTGACCCTGGGGCCCCGAAGCGACAGATCCATTTTTCTTCACGAAAATAAAGGTGAGGTCAGATTCAACTTGCTGAGGAACCTCTCGGACCTATCCGGACCCACCCTGAGAGGTTCTGGATCAGCACAGAACTCACATCGGACGTGACATTGGGCAGGGTCTCCCCCCTGCAGCCGAGGCACATTTTCTTCATGCCGGGATCCTGCAGGATGAACTCAGTCCCGCCCTTGGCCTTAAGCATCTGCTCGAACCTCAGCTGATCTTCGTGCAGTGACATGTCCCCTGTTTCTGGAGTTTTCATCCTCAAGAGGCCTAAACGAACGTCGGTCCCCTCCCGAAGTTGAGGATGGAATCAAAGTGTGGTTGAAAGTTGAAAGGAAATCATTAACCACAAATTCACAATGATTCGCCGTGAGTCATTCTGAATCATGCGTGAACCATTTAGTAACCCAATAGTGGGCACAGTTAACCAACACTGGTTAACTAACAACCTGCATTGCCATGCTTAACATGAATGGTTTGAGACTCGTTTCGTCCTTGATTGAACTGCCATGATAAGATAATTGTCATTGTATGACTAAGCATCAATCCATGGACTGATTATCAGCAGTAATCAGCAATGACCAACCCTTCTAATCCAATTGCCATGCGTTCACCAATCTGCTGATCAACCAATTACCTCCCAGTTCATCATTGGTCAATCCAAAACAGTGGTGGATCATCACTCAATCCCAAGATTGGTCAATCATATTAGATTCAGGCATTGCTTAACGAAGTCCTGACCCTGAGTTCACGAAAATCGACCAACACAAATCCAACGAACCAGCTGCCACTCATCCAATGACCAGCTGCCATCATCCCTGGCATCCCTGGCGTCCCCTGGTGGCTCCCAGCTAGGGTTACTCCCCCGGTGGTGCGCTCCCCGCAGCTGGGGGTCCCGGCTCACCTTCGTTGAGCCTCGACAGGTTCTCGGCCTTCCGACCGGGCCACGTGGGACCCTCCGCGGACACCGCCAGCACCGCTAAGGGGCCCAGGTCCCAGGCTTGCAGGCGCCTGGCACCAGGAAGCCATGTCAACCAAGCAGATGGCCAGCTGAGTCGAGCAGTGAACCAAGCAACCGATGGTCAGTAGTTGGTTAATGGTTAATAAAGTTGGGGATGATAGGTTGCTACTGGGGTAAGTAACCAATGGTCTATATTATAATGGAGGATAATAATAGGGGGGTCAATAATAGAGGATAATAATAGGGGATGATGGTTGGTTCACCGGTTACTACTAGGGTATAATAAGTGAGAATAATAGGGGATATACCAGCTATATATGGCTTAACCATCAGGTTTAATAGGGGATGATAACCATCAGGGGATGATAACCATGATGATATGAGTCCAGGCTTTAACCAACCAATTTCATGGTGGATATTAACCAACAGTTTCATAGGGAAAATGAGCTGGTTAATGATAGGGGAACCACGTGTACAGGGTTCAATAATAATGGTTGCTAAATGATAATAGGGGGATAATAACTAGTTGGGGACAACCAATAGCAATAATAACCATGGTTGAATACCAATTCAATAGTAGGGGGATAATAACTAACAAGAATGGTTAAACAACTACTACCAACAATAATAGGGGATGTACGCCAACTATATCATGGTTTCGACCTAGCCAGTTTGGCGGACCCAAAAAATGGTCGGTTTATTGCTATAAATGGTTATGATGGGATGATAACTGGGGGTAGCCCTATTTGGAGAAACTCCCCTATCTTAAAACAGCTTGGGAAAATAGTGTTTGATTTTTGAAACTACCAACCAGCTGCTTTGTTGGGCATTTGTCTTCGTTGTACGTCAATATTAATTTGTGCAAAAGCCAGGGGTAGGATTTGTGAACCCATCCCCAGAGCTCGACTGGGCTGGGGTAACAGCGCCAGGGTCCCAGGCTACCGACAAAAGATGATCATCATCTGATCAAGCATGGGTTTTTACTCTTCACTCGTCCAGCATGGGTCATGTTTTGAAACTAGTTGTAATCATCATCTAATCAACAATTTTACTGATTGAACTAAGATTGATCATCAATTAATCAACCACGGGATACTTATTGAACTTATCGTAATCCCATCTACTGATGAACGTCAGTACTAATGACTCCAATTTTTTGGTCGCGCCAGGTCGGTCGCTTAGCCACATCAAATGAGGCTTCACACAAAAGGGCGTCAAAGCATTGCCGGGGAAGGCAACTGGAACCGGGGCTCGCCAGGCTCCGCCGGACTCCACTGTACAGATTGGTGCTTAGAGCTGGGTGATCACGAAAATCTGACCGTTTCTGTGGGAAAATGTTCCCGCGATAACCCAGCCAAGTACACATGAATCCTAGACACCAAAACCTTTGCCTGAAACTGTACGGGAACTGCAAGGACTGCCCCGGCAAACGGCAAGCCACAAAACTGCTGATAGGTGAGTCTTCCAAAAGCACCTAGTTACCAACCCCTCCTTTCACCACAACGTGTTTCATCACTTGTTGCACTTGCTGCGCCAGGGCATCGAATTAGCTTCAGCTTCGAGCCGCCAACACAGGGCTGGACTCGCAGCTGGTCTAAGCTTCTCTGGGTCGGTGCCCTACCAGAAACAGCGCGCCAAGGCCATCTGCCAAGCTGCAAAGTCTTGCTTTGACAGCTCCGGAAAGGGCACCTGGTCCACCTTCACATGGATGATGACGTCTCCATCTGGTGCCATCTCCTTCTTATACCTTGCGAAGTTCACGTCGATCCACTCCTTCTTGGTGTGCTTGTAGGTTCCAAAGACCAAGTCCAACATGGGCCGATTGAAGCCATAGTTGACCCGATGATGCAAATGATGATCTTGATGGAATTCATCGTGCTCATAGGGAGCTTCTCTCCGCTGGTGAGCATCCTTGTTGGACAATTGATGTTTCAGCAGCCGATACGTCATGCAGGGAATTGGCACGCCACTGCGCAAGACCAAAATGTCCTGAAACAAAAAGAAGAAATCTTCCGGAAAACCAGCGCCAGTGAAGACGTGAGCATCCCAAGCTGTCCCATCGGTCAAGTGATGATGCGTGCGATGAGCATGCTCATAAACGACAGGAAAGTGTTGCATGCGATGGATGTGGTACAAGAGGGGCTCCCACGACAGGATGGAATTTTGCATCAAGTTGTTCACCAAGGGTGAGATGCCAAGCACAGCATCAAGCAGGATCCAAGTCAAACTCACCATTCGGCCTTTGCACATCATTAGCAAGAGCACGAGGAAGCTCTTGCTATTGAAGGTGCCGTAAACCATGTGATGCAAGGTCTTCAGCAACGGAAATTTCTTGGGATGACCATCGGTATTGGCCACCAATGCAAAGTAGGCCGTCACCAGGAAATCTAGCACCAAGAAGAGGCTGATGAACCAATTGTTGATCTCCACTTCCAAGCGGGGCAAGGGCAATGCAGGTAAAAGAAAATGAAGCACCAAGGCGGAGCAAAAATGTCCCAAGCAATGTGTACATGTATGCAGCACATACATCATCAGGGCAACAGCAAAAGAGTAGGGCCCCACGAGAAATTGCAAGGAACCCACCAGCAAGAAGAGCCACAGATTGTCTGATGCTGCAACTGTAGCAATCCACAACACGCGCTGTAGCACCAACAAGCTGTGGGTAGAGATCAGTCGGCCATCTGCAGGCGAGAATTGCCGGATGTGCTCGGCTAAGGCCTCCATTTTCGCTTCGTATTCCTTGCATACCTCGATCGGCACCTTGATGCTACGCGATTCATTGCAGGTCCACAACTCATGGGGTAACTTCTGTAGGCTCATCATGCCTGACACAAAGCACCTCAGGAGCTGAAAGTTGATCTCCAAGTATCGCAGGGGAATCTGAAAGGCCTTCATGATGCCACGCCGTTGCACGGCTACAGCGACTATCCGACAGCCAAAAAAGCTGAGATTTCAATGGATCAAGTTGAATTTTTGGAGCAAGATTCACTTGTAAAGGTCTTAGACTGACAAAAGCGAACACTCGTGGTGAATTGAAGTTGACAGTGAATGGGACATGTTGAAAAGTGTTGATTTCAAACATCGTTTTTGTGGATTCTCAAGAATGGCTGATGAGCACTGGAAGTACTGTCTGACTAAATTGAGATTTGATCCTACCGGTACTGCTCATGGTTGATGATCAAACGAGATTGTAATCCCAATACGGGTTGATTAAGCTAAGTGTATCCAGATTTCATGTTGCGGATAGTGTGAATGAACAACCATCGCCCACAACCTCAATGAGGAACGACTGCCGAACTGCTGCCTGTGCACATGTTTCCATTGTTGGCCATTGGATGAATATAATATTAGTTTACCCGTAACCCTTACGTTTAGCTCATCAATGTGCGCACGTTTTCATCAAAAACTAGAGCTGATGATTGGCTGATGCTTAGCCATTTTTTCACCATTCTAAATGATCCATCCCAATCCTCAATTGATGAAGACCCTGACCCTGCTGCTGCTGTTGGACACCGACGGGTCCACAGGTGTGACGGGTCCACGGACAGCTGGGGGTACCCCCCCTCACATCGAGCCCATCCGCGGCCTCGCCACCTCCATGGCCAAAATGGCGCCAAAGGAAAAACCTGACGAGCCAAGCCAGCAATGTTCAAGCCCTATTTATCGGCTAATCAACATGAATTAACCATCATGATCAACCATCATGATCAACCATTATCATCAGCCATTATTATCAACCATCATTATCAACCATTAATATCAACCATTATCATCAACCATTATTATCAACCATCATTATCAACCATTAATATCAACCAACATTGAATTATATGTTTAATCATACTGTTATCATTGTGATCGTTATTGAATTGACCATCACCATCATTATGATAACATGAATTGACCATCATTGTCAACCATCATTCTCAATCACCATTAACCAATATGATCAAGCATTCCTAACCATTTTTGCTCATGGTTGCCAACAAAATCTTGAATGGCGAAATGTCGCCGCGCTAACTGGCACAGGCACTGCAGAAAATGGGGGCACGGATGAAGATCATTGGCATTGTGCCTCCACGCGTGCCCATGATCAAAACTGTACCAAATGTTGACCCTGGATTCACAAACCACAAGCGCTTGCTGAATCGTATTAATTTGGGCGCCAATCTACTAGGAAACCGAGGCTTTTGGGGAAACCCTCTATCAACCACGGGGTTATTAATCCTAGCTTAGCGTTAAGGGAGAAACACGTCCCCCAGAACTTGGGCAACTGCTTCCCTGCTGCACTTCGAACAATTAACCCTTGTGATTGATCATTTTACCATTCTCAGCCAATATTGGCCAGTGGGGACAGGATCAATGTAGCCTCGAAGGATGGCATGATGTGCTGACAGTTGAAATGCCAAACCAATGACTGAGACCTTGGCAGATCCAAGGATCTGGCTGCGCCACGCGCGGCTCTGGGGCCTAGCCACAAAGGAAAGAAACACACTTCCATCACACCGCGTGTGAATCCACGCCTCGGAGCGCAGGCTGGGAACGTCGTGGAACACCTCGGCTTCAACATTTTCTACATGGTGTTTCTTTGTTGTTCGTTGTAAGCTCTGGGCACTGGAGATATTGGACACCGTACCGTCCAGCGACGGATCTGTCGCAACCTCGACGAAAGCATTGCGAGCTGTTGGTGTAAAGTCTTGTACGCAAGCTCCTGGCACTCGTCGACAAGGTGATGCTGGTCACATCGCTGGCCACGTCGCTCTCGATGTCCCTGGGCGCAGGTTGAAGATCAAAACATACAAGGCAAAAGGCAGCAAGCTAAGCACACGACGAGTCCACCAGCTCCACTTCGTAGGACTCCTCCGCGCAGGTTGCGCCTTGGGGTGCTCGGATAGACTATTGTTTTGAAGTGTGATCAGTAATGAGGTCGGGACAAATCAAGACCAGGTTGTCGCCCCGGTTGCGCGGGTCGTCCGCCAGGTACATGGATGCTTCTCCGCAGGCCTTGCGTGCTAACAGTCCAATGCCCAACGTTGGTTGTGTTCTCTGAGATCTGGACATTGCAGACGCAGTTCGGGTACGAGTCAGCAAAGAATACCCCCCATCTCAGCCCATATATTCCATGTTCTCCTACAGATTCTTATTGGTCCCCAAATATTTCTACAGAATCCTATAAGTTTCCATATATTCCCGGTATGTTCCTACAGATTCCTATAGATTCCCATATACCCCCATATACTCCTACAAAATTCCTACAGAATCCTAGAGACTCCCATATTTTCTTACAGATTCCTATACATTCCCATATATTCCTACAGATTTTTAAAATGCTCATATATACACAAACATTCTTGCAAAATTCTTAGAGAATCCTAGTGATTCCCATACTTACCCACAAACTCCCCACAGATTCCTATAGATTCCTAAAAAATCTTCAAGATTTCTATAAATTCCCATATATTCCGATGTGTTTTCAAAAATTTTTACAGAAAATAATAGTTTCACATAATATTGCTTGGCAATACCTTTGACTGAGGCTTGCCTTTTTCGCTCTTCTTTCTTCAGCGGTTTCCTGATGGGGTCAAGTGATGAAACACTGCGCAGTGAATTGATAGTGCCTGGCCTCTTCCTTTGGTTCCTAAACAGGCAAGACTGAAGAAATTACGACAGGAATTTTTAAATGGTTCCCTGGCTGAGCACGTGGAGCAGATGTAAATGTAACTCCAATGACATCATGGGCTTGGATGCGGCTTGCAACTGGCCTCGGCTTTTGCCTCCAACAATCAGAATTGGACAGACGAAAGCACGACAAGAAAGCCACAACAGTTGATTCACTTGGTTGACTTGACGCGGCGTGAAAGTGTATAGAATTGCAATATGAAAATCATGTTAGAAGAAGGGGTTGCGGGAAGCAGTATGAAGAAGCTTAGCAGACAAGCAATATTGAAGCCTTGTTGGCTCTTGCTTCCTCTCTTTTGGCCGCCTCAAAAGAAATCCAAATTCGAAATTGTCATAACTGATTTCTCGAGTATTCACATGTAAGTCTTTTTGCATTGACCTGCCTTCCGTTTGCGGTCCTTTTCCAGTTTTCTGTAATGCTCCTGCTTGACCTGCGCAAGATGTTTTTGATGTCAGGTTTTGTTGTCGGGGTCGTGCGCCTCAAGGCGGTCGCTTTTGCTGTTCTCCTTGCGGCGGTCTCTTCGTCTCTTGTTTCTCTGTGCTGCTGCCGCCTCTTTCTTCTTCTGGCGGTCCTGTCATTTTTCCAAAGTGCTGTCAGAATAATGCGAGGAATTGGAAGCGCCTCCTCCTTTTTTTCGAGCTGTTGCTGCTTTTTTTCTTCAGCCCGTGTCTTTCGCTCTCTCGCGGCCGTCTCCTGGAGCAGATGTTTTTCTTTGAAATGTTAGGAATTGTATGCTCAGTCCTTGGGGGTCTCATCCAACTCCGGCAGCGCGTGCTTTACGAGGATCCACGCTGCGATGAACTCCTCGTGCTCTGCCAAAGCGGCGATGTTCACCTCCAAGTAGGAGGCCTCAGGAAGAATAATTTCGAAGTTGTTGAAGTTTCGGGCTGTCTGAGCATCCGGCAACGGATTCCAACCAATACTGCCTCTCGGTCCGGCCGAGACGTAGGCCGGGCAGTAGTTGGTCCATTTCCCAGAGGCCTTAACTTTTGGAGAGGAGTTTGCTCAACAAGGAAAAGAATGAAGGCTCGGATGCAAGAGGGCTTTGTGCACGTGGTGAAAGGTGGTTCTCCTCGGGACTACCACCCGCAAAGCCTGGAGGTCAGATGGAATCAAGGATGCTGGAATTTTATGAGGACACGCCTCGACTTGAAAGCCCAGCTCTGCCGATATTCCTACAGATTTCTATAAGTTCCCATATATTCCCATACATTCTTACAAAATTCTTACAGAATCCTCTAGATTCCCATATATTCCTGCAGATTCCTATAGATCCCCATAAATTCCCGTATATTCTCATATAAACATATATATATATATGTTTATTTATTTATTTATTTAGATTTTTATTTATTTATTTATTAATTTATTTATGCCCATACATCCCTACAGAACCCTTGAGATTCCCATCAATTGTTTGTTGCTGACCATGGCCTCCACCGTTCCAAGGCCGACCCGCCTAAAAACACTACTGGGAGGCCGTCCTTCAGAGCCTCCTGAGCCACCGGAGCTAACAGGGAATAGATGGCTATCAGCAGTTAACCAACCAATGGCTGGTTATAATGGTTAATAATAGGGGAGAACAACAAGCAACTATAGGGGATATACCAGCTATTTATGGCTATGGGTCAATATTAACCAACCAATAATAGTGGAGAATGACCAACAAACTATAGGGTAAACAATGGTTAATGATAGGGGAACCAGGGGTACGGGGTTTTGACCCACAGCCATATCGCAGTCAATTCCCGATATTGGCCATTATTCCCAACTAGTTGTAATGGTAACCAATAAGTTGGGAATTATATTGTAATGGTATTGTGGAACATTACATGTCACTGTGACATTAGTAATCAACAAGTGGTCACCAACAATAGCGGTCAAAGGAAGTTTGATAGAGAAACTCCGAGTTACGGATGAGCTAGAAAAGAGAAGAGAAGAGTAGCTCAGAGAAAAGTAGAGAAGAGAAGAGTAGCTCAGAGAAAAGTAGAGAAGAGAAGAGTAGCTCAGAGAAAAGTAGAGAAGAGAAGAGTAGCTCAGAGAAAAGTAGAGAAGAGAAGAGTAGCTCAGAGAAAAGTAGAGAAGAGAAGAGTAGCTCAGAGAAAAGTAGAGAAGAGAAGAGTAGCTCAGAGAAAAGTAGAGAAGAGAAGAGTAGAGAAGAGAAGAGTAGCTCAGAGAAAAGTAGAGAAGAGAAGAGTAGCTCAGAGAAAAGTAGAGAAGAGAAGAGTAGCTCAGAGAAAAGTAGAGAAGAGAAGAGTAGAGAAGAGAAGAATAGTTCAGAGAAAAGTAGAGAAGAGAAGAGTAGCTCAGAGAAAAGTAGAGAAGAGAAGAGTAGCTCAGAGAAAAGTAGAGAAGAGAAAAGTAGCTCAGAGAAAAGTAGAGAAGAGAAGAGTAGAGAAGAGAAGAATAGTTCAGAGAAAAGTAGAGAAGAGAAGAGTAGCTCAGAGAAAAGTAGAGAAGAGAAGAGTAGCTCAGAGAAAAGTAGAGAAGAGAAAAGTAGCTCAGAGAAAAGTAGAGAAGAGAAGAGTAGCTCAGAGAAAAGTAGAGAAGAGAAGAGTAGAGAAGAGAAGAGTAGAGAAGAGAAGAGAAGAGCAGAGAAGAGAA